>JAQFVV010000025.1:7006894-7012184 GCA_028023455.1 Epiperipatus broadwayi | reverse complement strand
ATTTTTATAGATCGAGAGCATTGAATATTAATATACGTCTCAAGCTAAACATAATGCTGCACTGTTAAACCCATCGTGTGAACAGCTGGACGAATCCTTCCCACAATACCAACAGTTCAAATGTCGATCATGGTAGCGTAAAACAAGAAGGAGACGGAGTGTCCACGTGGAGCCCACAGGATCCCAACAACATCGGGAAAAGGAGTGCAAAGAGTTAGAGCTAACTGACCGAATGAAATACTATCAGAAGCAATGCTCGGAACCATGCATAAGGGAGAAAGCTAGGTAATGTTTATTTCAATTTCTAATTCACTAATTAAAAGCCGTAATAATAAATGGAAAAATAAACTCTGAACTTTATGGTACAAACAATAATTATTAGTTGTCTTTAGCTCCATTACCCAGAGATTTTATTGTGACTGTGTGTATAATTATTTTTTTTTATGTATTTATAATATGAAATTTTGATTGTATTAAATATTATTTGAACTTGAACGAAAGTGTAATTAATTATATTATAAGACCAAACGAAGTGTAATAGCGTAAATGGAGACTTCATGGGTTAGTGATTACTTAAATTAGATTTAAATTAAATAATTAAATAAAAGAAAAAGAGAAAGCAAGAAATTTAGCGCAGAGAAAGATTCATAAATTGATTTTTTAGGTAGGCGGATTATATTTAATTGATTGATGTAGCTGAGCTAGCGGGAGCGGGTACTAGATCGTATTGGTCAAGCAGACTTGTCGACAAAGGTCGGCTGGCGCCCATTGGATTTTTTCCTTTAAATAAATAAAAAGTTTGATTGGCTAATATGTAATCTAGTAAACGAGTGTTAATGTTATTGGCAAATGTTTGCAAATGATATTGATTACTTTACCCGAGGTACCGACAGCCCCGTGATAGGATTTTGTGTAAGAGGGAGGTACAAAGTTCTGATCGAGTCGTCATTATAAACATTAAACATTTTATTGATTTTATATAAATAATGTTTTTATAAAATTTACGAGACGACGTGTAGAGGGCTAGGTATAATATATATATATATATATAAACATTACAAGCATAAAGCTAAACTAGTTTTGATTATATATATATATATATATAAGAAATACAATAAGGAAACAATATGTAATATGATAGCAAAGTAAATAGTAAAGAATATTAACTCAAAGAGTTGTTCATTTATATATTGAAAATATCTAAGGAATACTATTAGTCAAACATATACTAAATATAAATGGTCATGTCATGGTGTGGCATTGGTTATTTTAGTTAATTTAAAAAAGAAAGACTTACCGTTTAAGTCCTCAGTTTAAGTGCTCAATTTCATAGCCATGAACGAAAAAGTTCAGCATTTTGGAAAAAAGTTAACTAAACTTTTAATAAAAAAAAATCAGACTTTTCAATCTTTTCTTTCTATAGGCTCTCTTCTCATTTTTGTATGTTGGACTGTTCCAAACCATTGAATTAGACCATTTGTACTTCCAAGATATAAGACCAAGATAATAAAAAAAAAACAATAATAAGACATGTCTATACAAAAGAAAAAGAACATTTACATTTCATAAATCAATGAGGTGATCAGGAAATCTTCATCAGAGTCCTTCTTGCATAATAATTCTTACAATTTATGCATTTTTCTCATTATATATATTGATGACTCCTTATTGATTCTAATGGGCACATTTCAGACATATTTATGTTGGTAGTGGCTGGTTTTGGTCCATTTCTCACATAGATTTTCAGCATATGTGGACCCAGTTTATCAGGCACTTCAATATAGACAGTTAGCTATTAACTTCACATAGCTATAGAAGGCAAATTCTCTGCTCAGCGACAATCAAGCATTCTAGCCATAATATATCTTATTATTCAATATATATACAGGTTTATATATATATATGCAGTTCGCATTTAAAATATATGTATATATATATACACTATAAAATACAATTATTTATTATTTGTGATATTAGCTATATAATATATTTCCATTATTAAAATTTTATCTGAATAAACCATTCTAATTTTTTTGTTTAACTTCTAAAAAAAACCATAATATTTTTTTAAATTTATAAGCTATTTGAAACGTATCTGATCATTTAGCTTGTATGAAAATCTTCTGTTGGCTTCCTTAATTTTTCAAATGGAAAATAAAAAAATTGACATTTGTAGAAATGATTATTCAAACAGTATTCATTTTATTAAAAAAATGTTCGAAAAATAACTGCTTCAACAAAGTTGAATTTCCATGTCAAATGCAGAGGCGTAATTTTTTTTTTTATACTGGTGTCATTTTCATTGTTTGTTCACAGTGCATGCCTATTGTTGCATTATATAAATATTGTGATTATGGATTCATTTTAAATAACAACAACAACAACAACAACAATAATAATAATAATAATAATAATAATAATAATAATATGCCCTTCTTATATTCAGTTGCTTAATACAATACTTGACCTTTTTCCCCATTGCTATGATTTTTTTTATCGTTTAAGACATTGCTTACATTTATTATAAATGCATAAGATCTTGAACACAATACAATTGTTATTATATATATATGTTTATATGAATTTTTCCAATGTTTATATTTCTTGATTAAACACTAGAATTAATTTTATTAAAAATATATATGAGTGATTTAATGGTAAATGACCTACCATTCCCACTATTTAATATACAATTAGTACATTGTCCTAATTATTCATACATCTATATTTTCAAACAGTGTTTTAGCAAAACTTATTATTTACTTTATGTTAATATCCTAATTAAAAAACAATCCAATATTTCAGGTGGCTAAGGTTGTGTGGGTGCAATTTTAAGCTACCCTCATCAGTACAAGGATAAAGTTGGAACCGAATAAATCAGATGATGGAATGTTGGGTTATTTCTAAATGTTTATTCTCATACTATAATGCTCTGGTTATTGTAAAGATAGAATTCTTAGGTTATGCTATTAATGCCAGTCAACTCAACAAAATAATGGTTACCTACTATAACATATCACCTCTATGCATGAATTGTTAGAAAAAATTAGAGTAAAAAAATTCTGTTCAACATTTGATTTGACTGCCAATCCTGAAGATCATTAATACAGAGTTACTCATATCATTTTAACTAAATGCTTTTTGGCTAGATAAATAGTGAGGCCAGGTTATTGAGATTCCTAGATTAGGTGTTGTGAGATAAAATCAAGAACTTAGTACCCATGTATATAGACAATGTGTTATGACATCATCTACCATAGAGGAATATCTTGAGGATGTGGAAATGTTACTTGATGAATGCATAAAAAAGAGAATAAAATAATTTTTTTAAAAAAGTGTGATACTGAAAAATGCAGTGACTTTCTTAGACTACATGGTGGGAGCTCAAAAGATAAGGCCACATCCAGATAAAGTTTAAATCATTATAGATTTTTTTATACCCAGATTCAAGAAACAGATTTGATCATTCTTGAGTTGCATAACTTTTACAAATAGATTTCATGAGCAGTTTGCAGAATGAATGGAAGCATTGGTAAGATTATTGAGAAAAAATGTTCCATGGAAATGGATTCAGGAACAAGATCAAGCATTTAAGGGAATAAAAAGGGGATATATTAAGCAGGTTATGTTGTTGTTCCCTGATTTCACAAAACCATTTACAGAGCAAATGGTTAAAAGTGGGTACAGGCTGGGGGTAACACTATTCCAGGTCCAAGATGGTGATCAAATAAGGGGTACCAAAGTTAATACCACCACACAAAAGTAGGCCTTACTACTTATCTAGGGCCTTCCAGAAATTTAGCCCAGAGCTGCTGGGGTAAAAATGATTGTAGTTACTAATCACAAAAGCTTATAGTTTATAAACCACAGCTATTTGATCAACAACTTATTGGTCCACTGGAGTTTATTTTTTCAAGAATATAATTACACAGTAAGATATTTCAATGGGTCTGAGAATATTATAGCCAATATTCTTAGTTGTAAACTTGCATGCTTTCAATTTTACCACTTAGATGAGGAAAACCTATATACTGCAAACATAGGCTTGAGGGTAAATGAAAAGCTGGAAAAGAATTGAAATACCTGGCCCAGCATCAACATAAAGATGAATAGATTAAGCCCCCAATGGAATGGTTGGAAAGAAAAGGGACAATAAATATAGCATGGATAGAAAATACGGTGGTGCATTACCAGATGAATCAGCCCATACTACAGTATAGGATACTTGACAACCAAAATAAATGGAAGACAGTCTTATATTGACAAATGAGAGATGCCATTGTGTCCATGTCCATCAATTATACAGACATTATGTTATCCTGAAAACCACTCATTTGCTTCAGAAATTGTTTTTTTGGCTGGCATTCATACCAAAATCATTGCAGGTATTAAAGAAATGTGTGATTTGTCAAAGAGATAAACCAACTAATAGGAGTTATGTAAACCAAATGATCTCTATGATACCACCAGAACCCCATGAAATTATGGTTTATGGCTTACTATTGTCTGTTACCCATAATCAATAAAAAATCTCATAGTAGTGTATGACTTGTTTTCAAAGTTTGTAGCCACATACCCAATCTCACAGGCAAATGCAAAGAATACTATAAAAGTGTTAGAAAATAGGCATTTCCATGATGTGAGGTAACTAACAGTCTTTCCCTCTATTATGCACTTCATTTATATTGGAGAAAGATGTAGATGGTTTGGAAACAAGGAATAAAACATTAATATCTATCTATAACCATCAGTTGAATCCTTGTAAAAGGGTGATGTGTGAGTTAGGGACTTGTTTCAAATGTACCTTCATATCAACCATAGGAGCTGGGTCAAACAAACTCCACAGATCATCAATTACCTTAATTAGTTAATAAATGAATTGACTGGGTTTGTTCCAATGCAATTACATTTAGATCAGTGTATTACAAAGTTAGTCAAGACAACCTTACCAGAAATGGGAGAATCACCCATAAATCAAAAGGCCAATCATGCATGTCAGTATTAAACTATCATTAAAATGAGACAAAGAAATAGCAAAAGACCAATGGTTACTCACCATCAGTTTAAACTAGGGGACAGAGTCATGGTCAGGATGCCACATGTAAGTGATCCTGGGAAATTTATATGTCTTAAATTTTGTAATCTATATGAAGGCCCTTTTCCCATCATACACTGTCAAGGTAATAAAGCTTTTTGGGTGGACACTGGATAAGACATCAGAAGTTCTTATAATATCCAATCATTGAAACATGCACCATAAAGAAAAACTAATCAAAAGGAAAGAAGTAAA
>JAQFVV010000025.1:6704394-7001894 GCA_028023455.1 Epiperipatus broadwayi | reverse complement strand
TCAATGGAACAGCAGAGATTTATATTTACAATAAATTCTTATCTAAGAATATATAAAAAAGAATAAAATAAGCCACTGCCAGTAATTAACACACAAACATTTATTTACGCACATATATAAAATTTAGCATTATTTTAGAATAACTTTTACTTTGGATTTTAACTTGATTTTAGAATTTAAATTTACATTTTAATTTTTATAATATTATAAGTTTACATTATAATTTTTTATAAGTTCACACAGATGGGTTTATAAAATGTGTTTTTAATGTTGAGTATAGATCGGTTACATAGATTACATGGTCAAAAAACATTTCAAAATATAAAATCATTGATACCATCAATTACATAGGGAATACAAGAAACCCAATGGTGTTCATCATAAGACACCGCATTGACACCAATAACTTAAAAGACATTTGACATAAATACCGTAAGGTATCAGTATTTACCGAATGTCTATATATTTTGATCAAATATGAAAACCAAAAACATAATCAACCGGTAACGAACCCATGCAAGCATCTATACCCAACTTAAATTTAATGCATCTTTATTTAGAGTGTTGAGTATGAATAGACTACATAGATTTGCATTTGAAAAGAAAATATTCAATCCTTGTTTAACCTTAGGCCAAAGGTTCGCAGTCAAACCAAACTTTAATCCATCTGATATATCGATGTGTTCAATGTAATACGAATACGGCAGCACAATTAGATTAAGAAAAAAAACTGCTTCTCATCAAATAGAAATATTACATCTATCTGATGATGAAAGCAATAAAAAAAAACTCCATAGGAAGGAACTGTGGTCTCCATCTTATAATTCCTCCCATAGGCAAAACGAGTGTGTGCGGCGTAAAATAGCGATTCTGCCTGTAGCGAATCTTGTACTACATCTACTAATTACACCAATATATCTAATCCATTGACCTAATTCAACTACAAAATGAATAACCTAAGATTACCCTTCCCTAATATAAATTTACAAATCTATATAGCCATTCACGTCCGACTTAAGTTTAACATTTATGTGATTTAGTCTAACAAAAAACAAAAATCATAATAAAAACTTAAAAGAACAAAAAAATAAATGGAAATGATTTTAAATAAAAAAAAATACATCAAATGACATTATTAATATTAATTTACATTGGTCAGATAGGATTCCATTTCTATAAATTAAATACTGGGAAAGTTTATATTTTAAAGTTCTTAATGTATTCAAATGAATATAAGGTTCTTACAATTTTAAAAGGTCCATAATTTGCAGTTGTTTGTAATTCTGAACAGGAATTTCCATGCCGTACTGAAGATATTTGTATCCAGTTAGCCATTGTTTTTTATTCATCTGGAGGTCTTTACTTTAGCTGGTCCTTAATGTAGAAAAAATGATGTCATTTCTTTTTTTTTTAACAAAACTGAAGGGATTGAAGAGTGCGTCTTTTCAATCCCTTCTCCTTCAACTCCACACTAACACATATAGTCACATCGTAATAACTAACTAATAATTTCCAAACTTTTCCTTTTATATTACCTTTAGGATCCAATGGACATTATGTCATTGTTGACGATGATCCTTCCATTGAGGTCCAATTTCCCGATGGATTTCTCTTATTTGCTATTAGTTTCTATTGTTTTCCTATCTGACCATTGCTTATACATTTAAATGCCCAAAGGCTAGTTCACTTTGACTAATTAAAATAATCATTTCCATTTCTGATTAATTAATGTGTTTTCCAAACTTAAAGATATTTTTATCTCTAAATTTTTTTGTTGAAAGATTTAGTTTTTCTATTTTTAATAAAGTTTTATTTTAATAAATTTTTTTTTTATCGGTGCGATTTTATATATATTCGAGTTTAAGATGATTTTTTAATTTTCAATTTTTAATTCTTAAAAAAGAGGTTTTTATTGGCGAACTTTTATTTTTTTCATGTTTACTAATAAAAAAAAAACAATGTAATGACGTCTGTACCCGTTACAATACCAATTTAACAGAAAAATACTTACGTATTGTACATAAACACTACCATTATTTCCTCCATGATCATGGCAAACACATTAGATTTATTCCACTTTAACAATTATGGATGTACATAAAAATATTTTCATCCAGGATGTCGCTACATTAATAATCGGTATTATCATATTTATTTGCAATAATTCAAAACTGTTGAAAATTAGTCCTGCAGGTTACTTTTACTTTTTTTTACACATTTGTTCCCAGATTTGAATCCAGATGTTCAGTTTAATACATTTAGTCCATAACTTTATTTTTCCATGCTTCATTGTTTAAGTTTTTCTGTTTAAGAGATTTTAGACAAAACTAGTGTTATAGATGCTATATTTCCACATATATTCTTAGATTTGATTTCATAAGAGATGAAGAAGAATTGCTAATTTATTTTCAGCGATTATTTCCTGTACATTTGACAAGTATCACTTACATATTCGAGTGATTCAAATAAACTATATTGGCACATCATTTTTTACTGGTGTCTCAATAATAAAATAATAATAATAATGATGAGTATTTTAACTACATCTCCAAGTAATAGTATTAAAATCCAGTTATTCCTTGAAGTTTTAATTAAGCAATGGATAAAATATGTAGTATTAAATGTTTGTTCCTGAGATATCTTTTTTTAAACAAAATTTTATAAGCCAAATACGACGATTGAAGTATAATGTACTAAAATTTTTGCTACAACTGAACCTTGTCATCATTGATTTCAAAGGAGAGGCTAGTACCCCCATCGACATCTTTTTAGCCATTCATATCAAGTTATAACTATACACTTCTTAAGTTTAGACAACTGTTATCTGAGGCACAATTAGAGCAGAAAATTCTTCCCCCATGGTTCATTTGCACTAGCTTTTATAAAAAAAACTACCTGCAAATTTTGTTTTATCTTTTTTTTTTATCCATTGACTCTTTTCGGCATACCTCAGACAACCTTTGACAACATTTATTAAATGTTGGTTTTGGTTCATTATCTTCAGCTCTCATTATGTTTATCTTATCTTTTTCTACCCTTATCTTGACACATTTTCCCCACTTTGACCTATGAGAAATATTCAATTAAAAATATATATAATAGCGGGTATTTTATAGAACTGCGTAAATAAATTTTTTAAAACTTAAAATTAAATTTTAGAACTGAAAACAATAACCAATTTCTGTAAAACTTCTACATAATAATTTTTTTTTGCATTATACTATCAAATAGTATACAGTATAATGTGTAAATTTCCATGATCAAAAAAAAATCTATATATACGTCATACACACACTTATGTGGTCACACATCCATAATACTAAATAGTGAGCTACTTGTTCATATTTTTATTAGTACAAAATATCCTTCATAATTTCCTGAAAATTTAAACCTATTCTCCTGTAAAGAACTGTCAAACAAATACTATCTATCATTTTCATTTACAAATATTATGATTAATATAAATCAACATTTTAAGATATTACAGTACATGCAATAGTCAATCCTCTTTCCCTATACATAATAATATGCTATAATTTTAAATAAAATATAAACATACTTTTCTCTATACATTAAATTCAAGCCACACAGCCATTGGTCTGTCTTTAAATAAAGCTTTTAATTTCTCTTGACTTTAAAAATTTTTTTTAATTCGGATATAGTTATCTACTAATCCTACTAGTTATTTACCAATAATTAGTTACTTTATGAAAGAAACTAAGGGTTACAATACATATAAGATGTTCTAGATGTCTGGATAGAAATATATACTTTTTTGTTTTGTGTATTTTTTTTGTTTGTTTTTGTGACTTTTGTCTTCCAAATTCCGAGAAGATTGCTTTTAGCTTGAATGTATTAAAAGATTTCTTTTGTCAAATTTTTATAACTTGATAGGGGAAGGTGATTATGAGCGGATGTGTGCTCCCAGATAGGAGTATATAATATTTAATGTAATTGATTAATGAATAGGAAGTCAGCCAAATTGTAAACCCTAAATAACTCATATTTAAATGAAATGAATATGACATAAATAGTATGATCAACAAAATCTATTGCTATACTATATACTCTGAGTATAAACATAACTCCAATGGTGTATTCACCACCTGCCATGTGATTGAACTAGTTAGGGTCAAGCACCTAATTATACATAACAAAAAAAGTCCCATTAGAGACTTTCAGTATAATTATTACTTTCAATGGTAGGATTGGCGACATCCAATATTCATAAATATATTGTTAGGTTAAACCTAGGATAGGGAGAAGTAGCTTATATTGTTGGAAACTGATTAGATTATTTAATTTATACTTTTTCTTTGATGGAATCTTTCACTCCATAATATTATAATGGTCAACAGAACCTCCAAAACCTATCCACAATGCCAGAGTGTCACTAGGCTATTTGAATCTAAAAAATTTATAAAAGTAGCAGATACATATGGGAGAGGTTCAACTTTATCTGATCAAATGCCCCAGTCACTAGCTCAGAAAGAATCTGAGCTTAAAATATCAGACTGTATATTTAAAATTTCTAATTCTTAATTTTAAAATATTATTATTAAAATATATAAAATAAGTTACTGCCAAAATTATTTCAACAAAACATTTTATTATGCACACACACATTAATACCAACATCTGAAGATTAAATTTACTATTAAATATATTTAATTTAACTTATAAGCACAGATAGGTACATTCAATAGATTTAATGCAATTTTAAGATTTTACTAAGCATAAACACACTATATAGAACAGGGGTCCCCAATCTTTTTGCACTTAAGAGCACATTCTATAATACCGGCCAGGTGGCAGACACCATTTATTTTTTCAATGTAAATTTATAGTTGGATATTGTTAATAATACACATAATGTACAAAAAAATATTTATTTATGCTGTAAAAGTATAGTATGCCCTACAATTTGATTACAATATAATACAATAATTTATAAGAAATTTTAAAAATTAAATTTATTTGTATCAGATAAATAATTTTTTATCATGTTAGTATAGCGGCGGGCACAGAAAATGGTCTGTGGGCACCATGGCACTCACGGACATAGGTTGGGGACCCTGACATAGAATATGCATATAACTAACCCAATTCTTTTTAACCATAGCCTAAAATTTCACATTTAAATCAATTCTAGCTTACTGATATACCAATTTGATCAATGCATAATAAGATTGTTAGCATAACATAATCATGCTGATAGGAATTTACATTTATAGCATGATATCATTAGAGAAATAACAAATCATGGTGAGAAGGAATGAACATCTTTCCCATGATTATTAATAAATTTCACAGACAGGAATTATCCACTTCAAAATTGGTGATACAAAAAACAAAATTCTTTGAAATATATACATAAGAGATGCTCTGTAAAAAGGGAATAGCAGTCTTTGCTGCCTTACTGTCCTGATCAGAGCATAAGAAAATCAATGGAATAGGAAATACACCTATGATATTGACAATGCAATGGTTATCATTTTGGCCATGCCTTCAGGTGGGTATTATGCCCTGTATGCTAATGCACACAATGGAATGAATATGCAATGCACCTACCCAGATTACATTGATATAAAACATCCATACATTTCTCTACCAGCATCGCTTCAATTACAAAACAATTATCCCTAAATTAATACATCTTAAACTAGCATAATTTTATGAATCTATACAGCCATTTAGACCTATTTTAAATTATTAATTTAAAAGAAATTTACAAGAATGGAAATTATATTATCAAAAATAGAAAAAACAATATAAATAATTTAAATTTCTATTTAGTCAGATAAGAGATAGAGATTTCTTTGAAAAGTTAAGTGACACTTAAAATTAATATTTCAAAAAGTTCATATTATATAATTAATGTTCATATTACATTTAAAGCAAAAGTTCATACTTTCCAATGCTGTAGGTTTATTGCAGTCCATCTTTGTGGTTCTTGATGCATCACACAATTCAAAGTTCCTTCCATTTCATATTGTTCTAGATAGAGAAATATCTTTTGTTTGCTACTTTCTGGGAACATTACTCTAGAGGCTACTTCAGCCAGTGCAAATATGGAAAACATACATTATTGCATCACCCCTACATTTTGGAGATGCACAATACATGAATAAAAGATATTTAAATAACACACAATCAGCAAGTGCAATTCAAAACTAAAAACTTCACTTAAAAGTTTTCTTTTATATAATTTTGAATTTTTATCATCAAATTACAGCATCGATCTTGCCTGGATTGGTGCTGTTCTTATTGGTGATGATGATTTTCCCCGAGGACCATATATTCATTTGCATCATTATTGGTCAGCTTGTTTTAGAGTAGAAACTCAAAATTTTATCACTAGTTTTTAAATTAATTTCTTATCTGACTTTATGCCCAAGGGCCTGTTTGCTATTATGTCATTATAAAAAATCATTTTCATTCCAAGATTAAAAATAACTTTTAACTTTAACTAATTAACAGCTTTTTTTTTACTATTATTTAATATTAAAATCAATCTTATTTTTAGATTTTAAACTTTAAATAATTATATAATTAGTTTGCCATTTGTGCATTATATATATTAATTTAAATAAAATTATTAATTTTTATATATTTCGATTTGATGGTGATTTTATTTTAGATCTTTTCTACTTTTATTAGAAAGTGATGTTATGGCACAGATGTATACCATTATATATCACCGAACTTCCTCAAAACAAAACAATTTTTTTTAAAAATAAATTATTTAGAGTTACTAGAAAAAAATATTTTTAAAGCTTTTTTTTTTTAGTAATTCACACACAAAAAAATTTAAGTCTATTCTTCCTATCTTTACATCAGCTGAGCATGTGCCCCCAATTCAACTGTTCCCATTTCCTTCTTTTTTCTTTATTAAACAGACTTTCCTAAAACTACTTTTTTATATATTATATTTCATAAGTTTCCTTTCTCAAGTGAATGCATATGTGCACAATTTACTTTCTGGCTGTACTTTTACATCTACATTATAATCTATAACTTTAATATAAACAAAAATTATTCACTAAACGATTTTTTTGTTATTGACATAATTTTTTTTTTAAATTCTCAGGGTACTCATGATTAAAGTCCCACATTAGGCACCATACTCCATATATATATATGTGCAACAGTCAGAATGAGTTGATAACAGCAAAATCACTACTAGGATGACTTCAACTACAACAACTCATTCCAGTGTACATATTACTTCATTTTAATTAGGCTCAGTGATCAGGAAGAGGTAGAGACTCTTAAAACTAGATTATTATCTTTAAGACTTCCCTGTGGCAAACAAGATACCTAATGCAATGTATTAAAATTAAAACAAATAAACAAAAGAAATGATTATTGCTTAATTGGTAGTTAAATTTATAAGATAGTGGAATTATATTAATTAATGATTACATATGCATAAGTTTCATTGAACTTCAAAAGATACCTATTTTGATCTTTGGTGCAGATGTCCCTCAAGCAGGTATATGACAATAAATAAAACAAGGTAAGTTTAATTAACTTTAGAAAAGATGGTTAAATAGATAAATGTATAACTGTTATAATTATGACCAATAAATGCAGAAATATCAAGCTTTAACATATATAAGGGAGGCAGTACTGAGTTGCTAAAGAATAAACAATTAAATAATGAGGCAGACTGGAATATGATTGCCTCTGTGATGTCATATTCAAGTCTTATAATAAGGCAACATTGGGAATATATTCAGTTTTTGCAAAGTTAAATGAGTCATGGAATGAATGAATAAGCATTTTCATATAACCCATAATAACACTCATTAACAGGCAGAAATGGCCCACTGTACTGGTTATGAGAAATAATAAGACTCTCTGGGTCTGAATAATAAGAGGAATGTTCCTACATTCGCATGGAACTTATTTAGAATGAACCCAACAAATTAAAGTTTCTGAAGCAGGGATATACACTTGCTCAAGAATGCAATGAAATAAACATGAAATTAGACAAATTTATATAAAATAAAATGTAAATTGTCATACTATAAGTTTATAATATGTGGACATATATTATATAGATTAAATCAGCCTATGCAATTATTAAAATATTTCCGATAAAATTTATTCCCCGCTTAATTAAAGATCCATCCCATAGGTCTTACATATATAAGGAATTATAGATACGACAGCCTACAATGATAATATATTACATTGAATTAAAAGTTCTAGAGAATAAACTATCATATTGTTTAGTATACATATATATTTGTCAAAAGAAAAGAAATGAAGTTTTAACTTTGGACTTTGAACATTAAATTTTATTTTAAAACTGAAATCTTGATTATAAATCTCCTGTGCACAGTATACATATAAACTTGTCCTTCCCAAAACAGAAAATAAAGATTGTTTTAACTTCTTAACACTCGATTTTAATTTTAAATTTGAAAGTTATTTATATAAACCATAATAATTGCATTGATGGCTATATGACATTTTGAAAGAACTGATTTTAAATATACAAGTTCAAAATTGCAAATAAAATAAAAAAACAAAAACAAATTATAATCAATGAAGAGGGATTTAAATATTGCTTTTATTTAATTACTAGACTTTTCTTTAGATAATGGCAAATATTTTAATCATTGAAATATTTTCTAAATTTACCTCTGTCTGATTCTTAAACAATAATAAGTCTGGAAAATTTAAATATGTACAATTAATTAAACTGTGCTATAACACAATAAAAAAATATTTAAATAATGCAATGCAATATCTAAATGATACAGTAAGATAGATATAGAATGTTTAATATATAATTGTGAAAGCAAAAAAATAGCATATTAAAGAGGTTTTAATTGTTTATTGATAGCATTATACACTAGGGACTTACTTTTTTATGGTGATGGCACAGTATGTCAGCAATTTAGGTCATCAATTGTAGGCAGGGACTTTATCATCATCAAATGCTATAGTCCTAGGGAGTTCATACTCCGCTTCACTGGAGATGGTCAGAGAAATTGTGATCTACTCACAAATCATAACATGACATAATGACATAATTTAATAGCTTAAAAAAAATCTACAAGAAGTTTACAATAATTAACTCTTTCTTTTTTGGCCTATATATATATCAAAAACAAAGCCATCCAGATCTTTCCAAATTGATTAATTATTTTCAAAGAGAAAATTATTTTCTTTACTATCTAAAAAAAAATTTTGCTGATTGCAATCTTGATCTAGTTTAATAATTTTTTTTTTATTAATTCCATTTCTTAATTAAATTCCGAATGTCTTTGATTTTATCTGATCCTTACACATAATTATATGTTTTGTCATTTCCCCCCTAAATAATTATAAAATTAGAATTTAATTTGAACATTCTTTAATCATCAATTGATTTTAATTAATCAGTTACATTTTCTTTGCTAACTTGACACCCTCTTTACTATAAATAATATTAAATTGTCTAATAAAATTTAATTTTATAGTAAAATTAAATTTCTTTATACATTATTATTTTTTTAAAATGCCTAAAAATTCCAACTTTATATATATATGACTGCTTCAATATTATCTATATCCATATAATAACGAAATCAATGTTTGTATATTCAGTGATTTACTCCTTAGTCAACTATGATGATGGGAATAAATTAATCTAAACCAATTCTGTTTTCATGGTAGATAATCTGAAAATAATTATCTACAGATATATGGTGACTAAACAGCCATCACTATATAATTTAGTTTAAAGGTGATTTATGTTATGTTAGCTTGAGATCAAATGCTACTTGGAATGGCCTGTTAATATATATATATATATATATATATATATATATATATATATATATATATATATATATATATATATTGAACTGGATACTTTATCCAATTCAAGAGTTCTATCATGTAAATTAAAAAAAAGAAAAACCAAGTTTTATATGTGCAATAACACACATACTTATTTATCTTGAAATCTTATATTTTAATTCTCAGTTGATTTTAGTATAAAATATTTTTTTGTTTATGACGCTTGTTTTCTTTTAACATAATTAAAAGCAAACAAAGTTTAATTAGTGTTCTTATAAAAGTATTTTATTTAAACTAAAAAAAATTAATGTTGATGTATTTTTAAAGCTGAGATTTAGTTTAGTATTTTTTTTTTATATAAAAAAATAATAATCATTTTTGTAAGATAAAGCCCTGTAAGATATTGTTTTTCTAATTAAGATTGAGTGGGAGATAGATATTTACCTTGGTTGAAAGTTGCAAAAAAAGATTGTGTGGGAGATAACAAAGGACATAAATAGCTGGGTAAATTTTTTAATTACAGAGGAGGATTCAGAGAGACTATTCTGGTCATTCAGTTTTTTTTTATTTTTATTGCTCAGCTTCTTGTTATTGAGGGTCGATCCAGATTTTAGCTGTTATTGAACTGTTGCAGTGTTAAAGTGACTCTAATTTTTTTTTTGATATTGATGCCACAGGAATCACCAAGTTGAATTTCCGTTGACCAACAATAATTCTATTTGCTGTGATAATAGCAGCTATTCAGATGCCATGCCTGTAACATATGCCATGAAGAATCTCCACAACATGATGGGCTGAGCCTTTCCAAAGATGAACCTCCGGAGCTCCAAATTGTGACTTCAATCATGACCTAACTGTCAAGTCCAGAGCGAATCCTGATAATGCCTCCAGACTTCTGAACCTGTAGTAAATGACAGCCATTGTAGAGGACTCTATAAACCGAACTTTGTGTGAACAGCAGAAATTAATATTACCTCGAGGTAACTTACCTTTCCATATCAAAATCAGGGCTAAATCCCTAATTAAATCACTAGCAAATCTCAGCTTAATCTTAAAAAAAATTATATTTAAGATGAATAATTTATCAATTTAAATATTAATGTATTTTTGTTTATTTTTACATTACAATCTTAGTAGCAAGATTTTCAATCTTAAAATGTTACTTGTTTGAGAGTGTATGGCGAGTGATATTTTATAGGCTTAATAATTTCTCAGTTCTATGATTAACCCTTGTTAAATAGACCGACCTTAGTAGTTTTCTTTTATTTTTGTTTGTTTGTTTGCTTCATTGTTAAACCAAATCAAACTTGGCTTTGGCTGGAGATTTATAGGATATATGATTTATTTATTTTTTGGTAGAGATTTATTTGCTATAATTCAGATTACGTAGTTCATAATGTTTCTTTTCTTGTGTGAGACTAACCTTGGCTCATTTCAATGTACTTGTCCATGAGCGTTTTGCAGAATTAGGACATTCTTGGTTCCAATGTTTCTTTTCAGACTAAGAAAAGCTCATCTGCGCTGTCTCGTTATTCTCCACAAACATCCATCTTACTAAATCTCTATAGGGAAAAGGGAATTGGTTGGGTGAACCGTAGCAGGTAGATATAAGCCCTTGTTAAGTTATAGATAAGAAATGAACTTGTCTGCCTGGGTATTTAATGTAGTAATGCTTGCATGCACTCAATGTTAAGATGTGCTAAGTAAATGTAGATCAAATTTCATGTTTATTTTGTTATTATGTTTAATAAATTTAAAAAGTTCTTGTAAGTATTTTGGCTGATGTTTGTCTCAGTGTTTTCTCAATTGTCTGAACCACATTCATTAGCTTTTGCTCTCCCTGGATGTAGTCCGGCACATTCATGTTCGTATATCCTGCCCACCCTTAAAATAAATGTCTAGTTCCAATTTTTGGACTAGTGGTGCCCTCGTGGTCAGGATATATGAAATTAAAATCTTTCATCCGGCACAATATATATATATATATAGATAGATAGCAAATTACTACAGTTTAATTGATAAGGGCCAAACATGCCGCCCTAACAACTTTGACGCAAATCATTTAATGACAGTATATATTAATAATTTTTTCCCCACAAGTTAGGGACTGGTTTATATCCACTTTTAACACCTTGCAGAGGGATGTAAACATAAACATTCAGCCAAAGACATGAAAAAAATCTATGATACCCAAGATGTACATTTCATGCTGAACCAGCACTCTTCAGTTGACCCAGACCACCTTCTCTTACGCATATCTTTATTATTGTTCAGTATATATATATAACAAATGTACATTTTGCAAATCAGATCTTTTTTTACATGTCTTTTGTCACATGCTTAAGATTACATCCTTCTAAAAATTGTTAAAAGTGGATAAAAACCAGTTTATACCTTATGTGAGAGTGGTGTAATTAAAATTACACTACCAAAATATTATTCATTTTTGAGTAATCTAGTCTAATGAATGACTAATGGCAATTATTAATATACTGTCATTAAATGATTTGCATCAATATTGTGAGGGCAGGATGTTTAATACATCAATTAAATTGTAATAATTTATTATTTATATGTATATACTGAATAATGATAAACATATGTGTAAAAGATGGCATACTGGGCCAACTGATGAATACTGGTTCAGTGTGAAATGTATATCTTGGGGACCATAGATTGTTTCCACATTTCTTTGGTCATATGTTTATGATTACATTCCTTTACAAATGTTAAAAGTGGATAGAAACCAATCCCAACCTTATGTGAAAGTGGTGTAGTGAAAATTACATTACAGAAATATTATTCATTATTTAGCTATATTATGTACAGATTTTATTATTAATTAATGCAACTTATTTCGAATATAATTTTATAAAACAATTAAAACTTGCTAAGACGTTTTTGTGAACAGAATATTTTTTTATGATGTTAATGTTCCTTCAAATAAAACAGTATTGTAGTAGCACTCAATTATGTAATTACTCATAGTTCCAATAAAAAAACAACAACAATGATTTAATCTTAAATAGAATCTCATATATGATCTATATCACAAAAAATAAAATAACTTTACATATAAGAATTTCTAAAATACATATACATAAAAAACAAAAAAACAGAATCAAACTTTATCAGTGAAATGTTTAAAACTTTAATGCAATCATCTTTTATTAATTTATGTTTTACCACTATCTACTTTAGAAGGTTGAAGTTCATTTTTTAATATTCAAAATACACATTATTTAAAAGTTTAAATAATAAAAGTGTCAAAGATTTGTGAATTTTATCTAACATAGTATTCACAGAAAAAATACTAGCTTTTGAAACTTAAATTTGTATTCACATGGAAAAGAGCATTACATAGTGTAAATGATATTTATGGCAT
The DNA here is from genome assembly GCA_028023455.1 of Epiperipatus broadwayi. NCBI lineage: Eukaryota > Metazoa > Onychophora > Udeonychophora > Euonychophora > Peripatidae > Epiperipatus > Epiperipatus broadwayi. Next base: position 6,988,711 of record JAQFVV010000025.1, on the reverse strand, counting down.
ATTTTTAGTATATCCTTCTGCTTTATCTATGATACTAAAGTTTATGTCTCAGACAGATAATACATGAAAATTTTATTAGCCAGTTTAATCAACATTGGTCAAGTAAGTATGAATGTGTTGTATCATGTTCTAATAAGATCTGTATCCATGGATTACCTTTATATTTATGCCTTTTAAAATATAACATATGTAAAAAAAATAAAAGCAAATATATGAGTAAATGAAAATAATAATATATACAAAAATATATTTAAAAAAAAACAGAGGTTAGATTAGCATTGTTAATCAAAACCATTGTTAATCAAATTCTTCTCTTTTAAATTATTGACTATTGAAGAAGGATGGAGGCCTTTCCAGGTTTAATTCAGTTTTCTATAATTCATAGTCTCTTTTTTTTATACATTATACTAAAAAATTATTTTATTTGTTTATTTAATATGTAATCTTTTTCTAAGACTTTATAATTTCTTGAATTCAGTTTGAGACTTCAATCATTTATATCAGTGGTGCACAAACAATGAAAATTTGATGCAACTAATAGTTTGGATCTACCATGCCTAAATTATAACTATGAGTATGGAAAGATATTCATAATAAAACAATAGTAGTTTTAATTAATATACAAATTTATATTTCTTAATATTTTGAAATAAAATTTTTGAAAAAAATGGTATACTCATAAAAAAAAAAAGATATATACAAAAAACAATTTATTTCTAAGTGATTATCATCTATTTTAAAAAATTAAATTCTATCAAAAAAATATTCTTATACAAAACTTAGGAAAGTTCTTAGAAATTTCACGATCCCCAACAATTTTTATGTGACTTCTTGAGGGTTCGCAACTCATGGGTGGTGCACCATGATACATTATCATCTCTTTTAGCAAAATGTTCATCCCAGTTCACTCTTAGTCTTTTAATATTTTTAATGATGCCAGTAATAGCTGATGTTCTCTCACCCATATATTTTTTGATAATTTTTGATAATCTTGATTCTTTCTTGTTACTCTCATCATATATTTCTTAATACTTTGTTGAATGGTCTGAAGTCAAACTAAAAAACACTTCCATCTAATTTTAATTCTATGATTAATATATACAATTCATGATTATCGATATTTATTTCCTCTTTCTGAGAAAATTTATTGTACATTAATAATTTTTAGCTTTTTTTTAAATTTCTTGTAAATAAAGTTTTTTGGTAAATTTTTTTTACACCAACCAAAATATTATTATGATTTCCAATTTTATTAAAATATTATACAATATAATTATTATAAAATAAAATATTTTTTCAAAAGAAATAAAAATTTACTGTCTTTCTTTCATTCACATATATTCAAATCAATGTTGTTGATTTTAGTCTGACAAACTAATTTGTATTTTACATACCAATAACAATAATTTTATTATTATATTTTAAATAGAATTATCTTCCCCTTTCCACAATTATATATACGTTTGTGAATAGAAACATAAAACTTAAAAATACGGATAAGATGTAAATTCATTTTCGACGATAGAAATTGCAGTAGGATTAAAATGGATCAGTTTACATTTTTATAGATTTGAACTTCTCTTTCAATTTTTATTAAGAACCATAAGATCAGTGTGAGAGCTATGGTTATAAACTTTCTAAATAAAATGTTTATCAATTTTAACAGCAATATTTATTAAGCCTACACTTAAGTGTATATATATAAAGACGTGTTTTTAATGCGTTTATAACTTTTGGAATAATTAAGAATATAAATTTAAATTTACGTTTTTAAGCGTCACTTTATTAGTGACCTCATCTATAGATGATCAAACATATTAACATATTTATTTAAATCACATTTATGTATAGGTGTTTATTACTTGAAAGGGGTTTATAACTTTATTATATAACATTTATTGACCTTAAAAAAAATTAAATAATAAGAATCTTGTACAATATAAACAAAGCTAAAAAAAAACAACAATTCTATTGTTACGTTTAAATATTGATGATATAAGAACGATTTTTTTTATTGGATTTTAAATTAAATTGTTGTATTCAGTTATATATAGATAAATTATAAAGAGAGAAAAAAAGGAAAAAACGACAAAATTCTTGAAAATGCAAGTAAGACTTATGTTTGTTTGTAAATGTATTTTAAACTGATATATATTTAAAACAACCAAGTAGTAAACATTAATTTTTAAAGTAGTTTTTCATCTGAGGGCAAAAGTAGTAACAGAAGAAAACTTTTTTGGTAAATGTTCTATCAGTTTCTTCCTTTCCTTTCATCAAAAAGTTTAACATGTAAAAAGCAAAATTAAACTTATTGTAATGTTGATTACTAGATTTCAAGAAATGAAGCTAAGTCACATTTCAGTGATATTAGGAATCAAAACAACTCCAAAAAATCTTTTAGATACCATCAGTGATTGAATTTCTAACTTTACTGAAATATGATCCACTTCATTTCTTGGAAATCTAATAATCAAAATAAAGTTTTATTACTATTTTATTTTTATCATATTAAATTTTTTCACGAAGGTGAGAGGAAATGTATGATAAAAAATTTGATTTTAAAAAAAAGTTTATATTTTGAACTTGAGAAAATATAACTTACCACTCCAACCATCACTTCACATAACCAAAAAAAAAAAAAAATGAAACAAGTATTCTTCTTTTTAGAAAGACAAAAATAGACTTTGTTAGTTTTTGTCTTCAAAAGCATTTTGCAGACTTGTTTTTACAATCAGTTATGCGTTTTATAAATTTAATTTATTGAAACTCCCATTTTGTTCTATTATCTACTATTTTAAAATTCCGACACACACACACACATATATATATTGTAATGGTCAGATTTGCTATAGTTCATTTATTTACATTTTCTTTATTTATTTACCTAAATTACACAAGCACCTGGCTTTAAGCATCAGGACATAAATCAACACTAGTATTTATAAAACAATATTTAATATAGTGGTAAAATTATTACACACCAGACCACTTATAATACCAGGTTAGGTCGTGGGAAACATAAGTTATTCCTGAATGAGCATAAACCATATAATCTTACATAAGCAAGGTAACAAATCATGCCCTAATAATTTCATGTAACAATAATTTATTTACAAAGTATAATCATTAACTGCTATGCAATTTATTTCTTTAAGAAAATCTTTTAATCTTTATACATCATAGTATTAATACATTTATAGATAATATAACACATTTAACCCTGACTTCAATAAAGTTAAATATAATTCTATAGATGTATAAATTCACAAATATAAGCATTTCTTTTACTCATATGTATCCTAGTATTTAATAGATATAGGAGGTACTTCTTCTTCATTACTATATAATTCTTGTAACAATAATTTAAAATACTTCTCCAAAAAATGTAATATTATATATAAGCGCTTTAACATGTTGAAGAAGAAGCTTTCAGTAGTAACAAAAACAATTAAATTAAATTAATCTAGGCCTAGTATGTTTGAGGTTTCCCCCTCATATTAATGGCCAAAATAAATTATAAACCATTGGGGTAATATTATTAAATAATAATGTATGCAAATGTGTATGTAAATTAATTTGTCCATTTTCTTGAAACAGCAAAACACGTGACACGTCTATTGATCACATTATCATTGATAATAAAATACACCTCCTTGATCTTTTTCTTACAATGAGAAGCAGGCTGGTCACATGTTCGAACCCTGCAACCCCAAGATAATGTGCTCTGAAGCCAATGATTGTAAGAGAAATATCAAGGAGGTGTATTTTATTATCAATGATAACAATGCGATCAATAGACGCGACACGTGTTTTGCTGTTTCAAGAAAATGGACAAATTAATTTACATACACATTTGCATACATTATTATTTAGTAATATTACAGCAATGGTTTATAATTTATTTTGGCCATGAATATGAGGGAAAGACTCGAAAGTACTAGGCCTAGATTAATTTAATTTAATTGTTTTTGTTACTACTGAAAGCTTCTTCTTCAGCGTGTTAATTCTTGATAAAAATTTTTTACCCATTTCATGATGTTATCTCTCTTTTTAGTAATAATTCCATCATTTTTTCTTATTGCAGATATAAGTTTCCTACCAATATCAAAATGTTGTTTTACATACTTAAGACTTTTATGCTCTTCTACAGCTTTTTTTGCTAGTTCACAGTTATACTTTCTTATATCATTTTCAATTCTTTTCTGCACCATTTTACAAAATTCAAGATATTCAATCCTTTTTAATGCATCATTTTTGTATATCTTCATATTCCTTCTTTTCTTCATAAATTCTCTAGTCACAGTAGAAATTTTATTATTATATCTTCCAAATTGCCCAGAACTTTAAATGAAAAAGTGAGACATGCAATTAAATGTATAAAGAAAGGAAAGGCTCCAGGTAATGATGGGATTATAATTGATATATTAAAAGAAGCAGGTGAAAAAACAGGCATTTTTTAGCAAAGTTATATACCAAAGGTCTAAATGATAAAGATGTATCAGATGATTGGAAGAATGCAGTATTAATATTAATATTTAAAAAAGGTGATAAAGAAGATATTAAAAATTACAGATCTATCAGCCTTTTATCAGTTTTATACAAAATTTTTGCAAAGATAATTACAACTTGTCTACAGAGAACATTGGATTTCCACCAACCAAGAGAACAAGCTGGATTTAAAAATGGTTTTAGTACAGTAGATCATATCCAAATATTGAGAGAAATTATAGAAAGGACAAATGAATATGAGTTGCCATTATGCTTAGGATTTGTAGACTATGAAAAGGCATTTAATTCTATAAACAATTCTTCAGTGATTAAAGCATTGGATCATCAAGGTATAGATCCAGGATATTGTCATATTTTAAATAATATTTATAAAAATGCAACAGCAATAATTAGATTACATAATGATAGTAGGAAAGTCAATATTGAGAAGGGTGTAAGACAGGATGACTCCATATCTCTAAAACTTTTTACAGCAGTGCTGCAAGAAGTATTTTGTGGATTAAAATGGGAAACTAAAGGAGTGAAAGTAAATGGAGATTATTTAAGTCATTTAGATTTTGCAAATGATGTAGTTGTTTTTGCAAATAATGCTTTAGAGCTGCAGGAAATGTTGCAGGAGTTATCAGATGAAAATAGGATTAAAGATAAATGTTAAAAAGTCTAAAGTAATGTTTAATGGATTTTCTCAAAATATAAAAATAAAGATTGATTATGATAAGTTAAAAAAAGTTAACAGTTACAAATATCTTGGTTAGATTATTAATACAGATGGAAACATAATGGATGAAATTAATAATAGAATTAAACTTGGTTTGAGTGCTTTTGGTAGAAATAACTTGATACTAAAATGAAATATGCCTGTGTGTTTGAAAAGAAAAGTTTTTAATAAATGTGTTTTACCAGTTCTTACTTATTTATCTGAGCCTTGGACACTTAATGATGAGATGCATGTGGGGAGTTGCAAGAAGAGATCGAAAATGCAATATATGGGTAAGAAAACAAAGAGATGTTACTGACCTCATTGAAAAAATTAAAAGACTGAAGTGAAGGTGGTCTGAACATATTGCTAGAAGAGATGATAAGATATGGACAATTAAAATCTTAAACTGGATTCCAAGAGATTGTAAAAGACCCAGAAAGAGACCACATGTGAGATGGATGGATGAAATAAGAAAGTGTGCAGGGGTATATGTGGAGAAGAGAAACTAAAGATCAGAGAAGATGAATTGAACTTGGAGAGACCTTATCCTGCAGTGGATTGATACAATTGATGATGATGATCCTAGTATTTACACATATGTTCTATATGGAATAGACATCAACATTATATTAAAATAATTATAAATGGTCCTTTTAAGATCCTAATCCCAAACATAACCACTTATATAATAATAAGTATAAAGAGATGACCTTTTGGTTCTAATCTTAAATGAATAAATCTCCTATACAATAATTATAAGGAGTGGCCTTTTGGTTCTGAACCTAATTTAATACAACTACAATTTATATGGGGATGAATCATTTCTGAGATCCATCTCTAACTCATTAAACTAATAGGAATGTATTCTTCCATATGGATGCAAACATATGTAAACTATTTAACATTAAACAAATAACTGCTTTTATATAAATTTATCTACATAAAATTTAATTTTCAATAATCAAATATAAGTATTACTACAAATGAATGCGACTAATGAAGATAATTACATAGTTAACTATGGTTATGTAAGACTTAGACAATTTATATAGGTGCGTTGCATTTACATGATTATCAGTAATTCTTTATCTTTTACTCTTATTATCAACTTGTATAAAATTTATAAGCTTAGCATACATATGTGATATATAATTTTTTTTGAAAATTTTAACAAATAAAGAAAAGTTATTGCAAATTCAATATGTATGTAATAGTGCAGCGATATTTTTAAAACCGAGTTATTTTCAAAATAATATCTGAATAACAATCATTATTTACAAATTAAAATTAATTCAAATTAAATACAAATGATTCTTTAAACATAAGACTCAGCAATCAAAATAATTGTCATTTACTTCTTTTCTAACAAATATTAAAAGTCCATCTATGGAGATAATATAGTCTTGTAATTTTATTGTCATTTAAATAAGTAATAGTTCTTCATTATAGTCAGAGTTATTCAAAGTATTATTTAAAAGTGTTCCAGATTAGATCTAGCTAATTGTTAATAATGTCCTTCCTTTTTATTCACAAAGCAGAGTGAAAATCCTGGGATTTGAATGAAGTAATATCTCAGTTTTTTTCAAGAAAAACAAGCTGATTTTATAAGAAGCAAAGTTATTTTCATTTTTACACACTCATTTCAATTGTTTTTTTTTTTAAATTAAATTTGCATATGACTTTTCTTGGAAGAGTGGAAAAAAAATCTTTTTTTTTTTTTTCAAGCGTTGGTGGCCTAAAAATTTTTTTTATTGAAATGAATAAGTTGTTTATTTTAATATATATAAAACAAAATAAAATGTCTGCTAATATTAATAATACAATAACGAAACTTAAATATATTCCAAACAATGGTAAACAATTTATAATATAGTATAAATAAAAACTCATAAAGAAATATTTTCGATTATATTCATAATCATTATCAACTCAACTTTCAAAATGGAATCATCTGTTACCAATCGGAAACACACACACATACATATATATATAAGCAAACACTATATATAGTGTAACTCTCCCCCAACAGTTCTTCTACCCTTCTTATCAACAAATACCCAGGGTGTCAATTCTATTGATCATAGAAAAAACTAATAATCTGATCTCACTTTAAATTATTAATGAGACTCTTAAAATGCTGTCCTACCTTAGCTTAGCTCAGTTGTGATTTACAGAGATCTATAGGGTGTAAAATGTATATTAGACATGGGAGGAAACATTATGATTAATAGGAACAAAATATCTATTAAGTTTTAAAATAAATAAGTAATTCGAATTGGTAAAATTCTACCATTTAAATTGATGAGCTATAATCTATACCTCATTTCCTCCCATCATCTACATGCATTGAACAACCTCTATTGTATGATAAAATTAATAAAATAAAGATGTAATGCTGATTAACTATACTGTATAGTAAATTAGAATGAAATACAAGATAAAATAAAATACTATTTAACCTTTAATTATACAGTAATTTAAAGTAAGCAGCAGAATTAATGTTTAATCTAAATAATAAGAAAATATCTCAGGGAATTACTTAATTGCATGGCTTAATTTTAAATCTATACTTTCCAACAACTACTGATTACTATCATAAAAGTAATGACATAAATTAAGCATTATCCTAATAAAATGGTAGTAGTTAGATAATGAAAAAAATAGGGTGCATTTTGATTTCAGTTCATCATCTAAATAATAACTGAATGATAAAATTTTCAGAGAATCATTAAATAATCAACATTTCATACAGTGTTTGGATCAAGAAAAGCAACATCATCAGATGTTCACATATTTATTAAATTATGGAATAGTGCAATCATATCATATTGGATATATAAATGTGTGTGCATGTGTGGAAATATAGAACACAAATACATGTCAAAGTAGAATTCTGAACATAGCTTTAAATAAATAAAACATTTATTGCAAGACAATTTAAATAAACATTTGGTTTTAGAGTTTACACATATACATGTTTTGGGATAATTCTAACATCAATGATTAAATAACCTACATGAAAACAAATAACATAAAAATAAGCTTTCTGTATTTTATTTAACATATGCCAGCTATCAATCCATTTTGACAAAGGAAACATTATAATACTGGCACCAAATAGCAAAATACTAAACTAAACTTCTGGATATTTTACTTATAAAATATACACAAGCTACCAGTCAATTCTGATAAACCTATGAGAACTAAAAACTATTACATGCTGGTACTAAAATTATAAAATTTAAAATTAAAATTCTTGGAATTTTTACTTCAAATGTACATCCAAATAATATGAGAGGGGTTAAAATCTATGAGTAAGCAGTTAAGCTATCCTTCACAAACTCAAATGAATAAGTCTATTAATTAGCTATACTTTCTTTTCTTTTGTTTGTTCATTTAAAATGAGGATGAAACATTCTGAGAGTTGATAGTATAAAATCTAAATAATCAGTATATGATTTCAAACAATGATTAAAGAGTTACACATTAATGATAGATTTCTCCATACTTTCTAAATTAATACTATTTATGCATGCATCTGAATTATGATACCTCCCATAAAATAACTAATATAACTAAATCTAATTGATTTACTTATGAAATTGGGATAAATATCATAATATGGATGATGACGATGGCCAACCAAGCTTCAATCCTAATTCTACTTCAGCTGTTCCATGAGAAAATCAATTCTACCTCCATTTTCCTTTCTTATCAGCAAACTATCTTACACTTGGCTATGAATAAAAGATGGAACTCATCCCACACAAACACATGAGGGATAAATGACTTTCTTTTAACTCTAATCACTTAAATAACAATACACAGTGACTCCCAAGCCTAATTTCTGAGACTTAAAACAAACTGATGAGGACATCATCTCATCACCAAAAACAAGGGAAATACACTACTTGGCTTCACATGCTATAATTCACAAAATACAACTACTTAATCTGGAGAATATAATCCACTCCTAACAAATATTTCAGCATGCTAAGGGAGAGCTCTCTCAATCCCTGACAATGCAATATATAATCCACTCATGATGAATATTTTAATAAACTAAGGGAGAGTTTTCTCAATCCCTGACAAAACAATATATAACATAAACAATTTCCTTCTGCATAGCCATTAAATACATTTTAATCTAAGCATAATAAAGAAATAATAAATTCACGCTTAAATAAATCTCTAAACTTTCCACTTCTTTTTTGGCACATTTCATCATCCGAAACCGATGGGAATCAAATTATTTTTACTTTCAATTCAAACATTATATAACTGGATTAAATCACAGACCATATATAAGCTTAATAATGCATAAATAGTTTCAAATTACAATTGATAAGAAATACTGTAATGACATTAATTACTAAGTTGTAAAAGAAATAATGAATGTCTCTCATTTCTGACAAGTATAATATGTTAACTTGGAAATATAATAATTATCACTAAATAAGCAAGACAAAATAATTCTTTGGTATATTTGGCATTAGCCCACAAATTCAAACAAAAGTCTCATTTGGGATAGACAATAAACCTTTAAATTTAGAGTAAAATAATTATTAGGAAATAAACTTTATAACTTCTTAAAAATGCAAAGACAAACAATAAATTTTGTGTAACTACCTCTTCTCAAAAACAAGCTGTTAACTACCAAATAATAAATAGATATTTCTACTGCTAGCACATGTGATAGAAATATAAGTTCATAATAAAAACTATATTAAAATAATCGTAATTACCCAATATAATATCTCTCCATATTATAAGTATGAGATATTCTTGAAGAGAAATAATCAAATAATAAAAATTAAAAAAAAAATAGACAAATTTTTATTCTAGCTATCTGTCAAATGCTAACAAAATAATAATAAACAGTAAAGCTTCTTTTTCTTGGCTGGAACAAAAAGTTTATTTATAGTCTGTAGATGACATATCTTAGTCATGTACTAAATGATGATGATCATTTGTATAAATATAAGTATGGATAAAAACATAACAAGTTCCTGCTGGGAGATAAATAATATTAATTGGGTCTGGTTTAACAGCATTTAAAAGTTTTTAGTGATAGCTAATGAAACTGCTGGCAATATCACATATGAGATTTTTTCATGGTGGCAAACAAATATTTATTAAGGCATAAGTAGAGCAATAATTTATTATTTAATTCATTAGACTTCTCTAAGCATTTGTTCTGAATTTAAAAAAAAAGTCATTCACAAGGCAAATCATTACTTGGTTCATAAAATCCATTTAAATTCACAGTACGTTTATTGATAATATACTTTGAAAAAATCAAGTGCAAATGAGCAGAGCAATAAAATCAAAGAAATTCACATACATTTCATGCTCTTTAATTCATTCATTTATCAGCACATTTAAAGATAAATTAATAGTTCATTAAATCATATGTCACACATTTTTTTTCCAGACACAAGTTGTTAGGTATATATTTTATCAATAATAACAATAAAGCAGGTTAGAATAAGTTATCCGCACACATCTTTCCATTTAATCATTATTCCATTATAGTTAGCAAAAATTATCAACATAGAGTCTCTGAAATGTTTTATAAAAAAGTTCAACATCTTCCAGAATAATAACAAAATTCACACACTCCAGTTATTTCTTTAATATTAGAGATTAAATCTAAGTAAATCAAACTTATAATGTAGACATACATTTCAATTACTTCTTTAATATTTGAAATAAGATTTAGGCAAAATAGATTTGATATATAAACACACATTTCCATTATTTCTTAAATATTAGAAATTAAGGTTAATTTATAATATAGGCACACATACACATCTCAAATAATGACTTTAGAATTCAAACTAGCCATTAAAAGTAGGGAGAGGTACCTTATTTTCAAAGTGATTTACCTCGCATATTCCCTCTTTTATTTTTCTCAGTAGAACTTCTGAGTTGTTTTCATCCAGAAAATCAATAATAATTTTTACTTCCAAGCTTGGACCATGAAAGAACTAACTTGTAAAAATGAAATTGTACTAATAAAAACTTTTTATGGAGAGAGAATTGTTGAAATCAGAAAAGCAAAGGTCAAAGTAAACTTTTTGTAAAAGTATTCCCCTTTATACCAGATTATTACCCAAGCATCTGTTCTCCCATCAATCCAAGGTTACTCAAAAGTTCACAACTTTAAAAACAAAAGATTACTCCACCCATTGCAATGGCTTAATTAATTAAAAAATATGCCAGAATCTTTTTATCCTGAAAAAGAAAGAAAGAAAGAAAAATTATTCTGTCTTTAAAAAAAATAATTAAATAAATTGAACCAAAAATAAATATTTTACATTTCTAAAGTAACAAAATAAAAACTAATGATAATTATTTTTAGCAAATAAATTATTTGAGAATGTATTTGTTGTTTAATAATCCATTAGTCTGGTGATCTACTAATTTATTTAAATTGTGTTTAAGCTGGTTATTCAAGTGATGGATTAGGAAATCAAATATTTTGCTATGAGACATGGTATTTGGTGGTTTAATGAAGTACATGAATGGAAAATGAAGCTGAAATATGGCACAAGCATACATGAACATCCATAAATACTGTACCACAGGTACCAAACTGATCTGACTAAAATGACAGTTTTTCTGATAATGAGCCAAACATATTGCATTATTTACACTATGGATTGAAATATTATAAGTCAATAAACCAGAGAACCATCTAAAAGTATTAATACTGTTCTGCAGACAAATAAAACAAACTTGGATCAACTTAAAATAAACTCACAATTTCTGTGACAAGCCACTCCCCCTTTCTATCATTAATTGCTCACTAAAATATTAAATATCTCAAAACTTTCAAATTATATCTGTAAATGCTTTTAAATATAGTTTTAGATGATTAATAAAACAAATTAAAAATTTTATGTTATTTCATTTTTTTAGTAAGATGCAATCAGTTGTTACTGATACAGTGCTACATAATTACCATCAATATTTCTGGTGCCTATTCAGAAGGTTACAATGCCCAGGTGCCAATTCTATATAAGATAGAATAAATTTATAACTGAAATTGCTTTTCTACTTACTAATAAGATTCTTGTGTTGATATTACTCTATGGCTTAGCTCAGTTGGGTTATAGAGTATGATAGTCATATAGGATGCAAATAGGATGATAGAAACATTTATAAATAACAATTCTATAATGTTGATTCAATTCTATTATAAGCATCTATTAAGTAATAAGGACTATTGTGAAATTGATTATCATTACACTAAATAAAGTATAGATGAGGAGGATTGCGTACCTTTTTGCCCTACATCACCATCTATTCTAAGCAAAATAAAACATATTTTTGGCATTGCAATGTTAAGATCTGTTAACTCTGGACTATTTAAATAAATGGCCTAAATCCATAAATTCTATACTTATATTATGTTGAACATATGTGTGTGTGGAAATGTACATTCAAACTTATATAATAAAACAACTCATATGGGATATTATTTCAACAAAACATTTATTATAAGAAACTTTATTTTATAACACATCGATGATGATTTTAATATTTTCCTTATAGTAATACAAACTTGGTTAATATTTGTTATACAAATTTAAGTGACAGTTTTCTTATTATTTTCCTTTTCATTAAATTAAGTAAAATTTTCCTAAGTTAATATTACATTCATACTGGAGGATGAATTGTTAATAATGATAATAAATGCAATATTGATAATATATGTAATAAGATTTAATAATTATTTAAAATTAATAATTTTACTGATGGTTTTCTTCAATATTTCTTTGTTTACCATATTTTCGAGTTTGTGCGTCTTTACAAAATCACAAATACAACACATTTACAAATTATAATTTTTACTAGTTTATTTATGGACGTAGATGGTGCAATAAGTTAATCATTAAATTAATGATCTTATTTAAAACATATTATAAAAATCTATAAAACATCTATCTGATATAATCAGTATATATTGTCTGACAATAACTACACTCAAATGAAGAAAAGGAGGGGAATAATAATAACTAAACCTTTGCATATGTGAGGGTTAATCTCAATCTCCAAATTCAAACTTGACTCATTAATATAATATCTACTAACTTTTAGGATACAAAGATTACAGAACTTAGCCGACCTATCATTAATAAATGAGGCATTTGCCACTTCATTTAAAAGGAAAAGAAAATACAACTATCTCAGCATATGCTTTCAAATAAGTAAGTACACTAACCACCCACGATTTAATAAGCAAATAATCAAGGAGAGTATAACTCAATCCACATAAGAAAATTATCCCTCCATCGTTTCCACATCCAAATGCACTCAACATATTTTCTACATAAACAAATTTATAAACAGACAAAATTTTAATTCTCTATTTTTTTTAACAAATGGCACCAAACAAAACTGAAATAAAAATAAAATACAACTCTGAAAAATAATTTACAACAGTGCACACACACCTGAATATGCGATTATATATAATATGATTTCTAAATCATATAAGACAATAAACTGTCATATTACAATAATAATAAGTTACACCAAGCATAACAAAAAAAAATATCTATTTATTATATGGAATAGAAAGAAATACCTATCAACATTTAATCATTAAATGTTGAGTTTTTTTTTAGACATGAAAACTTGAATGAAAGCATAAACGCTACTTACAATATAATAATGAATTAACAACATTAAAAATATATATATAATACAAACGTTGCTCCTACTGGCTGAAGTAAAATCTGACAAAAGTTGCAATAGTTTCCAAGGTTTTAGAATTTTTTAATAAACATTATAAACAACCCTTGGATGCGATGGAATTACTTTATTAGTCACAAGAAACAAAATCTACTCAGTAAGAAAATCCAAGCAAAAGTTTATGACTTTATTCCTTTTAAGTTTTTTTAAGTACTTAATATAATTTTCATTAACCATTAAATCCATTATCAATGATTTATTCATATTTGTATACGTAATTAAGTTATGCATTTAATCATTCATCTTTATATGTGTGAATAGTAAGATTCTTTAGTATATATAATTATCCTCCTAATATAAGAGTAAAAATAAACTAATTTCGGTAAACCTACAGTTTCCAAGTCACAATAAAATTCTAATTTTGTTTCAAATTTTTCTCACCAGAGTGTTTCTTGTCGAATTATTTAAAAATTTGTTGTGAAATATCAAATACACAAAATTATAATATAATATAAAAAATAATAAATAATTATATTATAAAAAATAATTTATTAAAATAATAACAATATATCCTACCAACATTCATAATTACTATCCATTGTAGTTTTCGCTTACAATAGCGATAAAATTCACAAAGACTTCATCAGTCATGTAGAGAGTCCTGAAAGCAAATTCCTGCAGATAGGATTTGAATAAAGTACTGCTGGTACCACATTGATGTTTGAGCTTGCATTTAGCTCTCATTCACATATTTTCCACATTTTGTGTGTGGATATCAGGGTTGTGAGGATCTACAAAGTTCTGGTATATGATGACAGAGTGCATATATATACCATTACAGATTGTACTTAAGTTGTTATATGCACCCCATCCATCTGTAATGATGTGGGTCCCTGGCAAAATATATTCTTATATTTTTGCTTCAAGAGTCGCAGCTGATCGGTTAAGGACCTCTACCAAGAAACACTTTCCTGAATTTCTCTCTATTCTACCAAAGACCCAATGACCTTCTCGAATTGCTCCTCTGTGATATTTTCGATGAAAATATTTCAGTACTATTCTTAAGCAGGCGCCTCCTTGCTAACCACTTCATTGCTAACTCCGGAGTTTGAAGTTCATCCATCAACAGACACATTGTCCAATTTTTTATGCGAATATCTGCAACATGCAAGACTTCATTTTCTGGTACTACAGCTACATTACCATTTATAGGATTCATTTTATGAATTATTCTGGAAATTAAAAAACTCTCTGAAAGCCACATCTTACAACTTTGGAAAACTTGTAAAATGTGCCCCAAAGACAATGAAACAATTTCACACTACCAGAAATATTTTATTCCAATCCTACCTATAGGAATTTGCTTTGCGAATTTTATCTTTTCTTTTATCTTTTCTATAAACAAAAACTACAATGCACAGTAATTCAACAAGAAACACTGGTGAGAAAAATTTGAAACAAAATTCGAATTTTATTGTGACCTGAAAACTGCAGGTTTACCCAAATTTCTTCATTTTAATTTTATTTTGCATAATATAAACAAAAAATTTACTAATGGAGATTCCATAAAGCATTCAACCAAAGCATTGGGCATAATTTTTCTAGTTAATTTCATTTTTAATAATTCATATAATTCTGGCATTATTTATTCATGGTAAATACATTAAAATAAATTATAATCAACAATCTTATACAATATTCATGCATTATTGAATAAAGTAAATTTAGACCATCAGTTGATAAAAGCCAGAGCTGGGTACCTTAAGAATTTATTCTTCCATGTATAATCTATTCGAGTAGTATGAGAGAAAAAAAATATCCATAGGAATAGTAGCAACTTTTCATGATATTTAATTCACTTATTTTACTATTTTTTCCTAGAGAAGTACTTCACTTTCCATAACCATTTTTTTACACCTTTCTTCTTGGAAAAAAAACCTTCCTCCAACTCTCTTATGCCCTCTTTTTTTTTTGTTATAATGAATTTGGCAATATGCCAGAATTTTTTTGCTTGTAAAATGTTAATAATAGAGTATTGGAATGAAAAAAAAATTAAATATTAACTTACAAATGCTATCTAATAATAAACAGATAACCTTTACAATTTTAAATATAAGATTTCAAGTAATACATAATTAGTAAATAATAAATAAAATATATAAAAGAAAAATCATTCTAATTAATGGTATATGTGTGTATCTGTTTTCTATAACATGTGAACTCTGCTATTACAATTTAGACATTATAAATAATAATATAAAATATGAATAAAGTATGAGATGATGTAAAATGGACATACACCCACACATACAAGTTAAATCTTGGATGAGAAAAGACACTGAATTAAAAAAAACAATGAACAAACACCTGCTATGGCTCTCCTATTACTTTAACTCTCATACTAACAATCCTTGATATTGTCCATCTTTCTCTTCCACTACCAAACACATATAACTTAAAATTCTAACAACTGGTACTCCCAACTAAAGTCTTAATAATTTTTTAAACCAAATTTTAAATACTAAATTATATCACAATTCATTTTTTTAACTAGTTACCTCTAGCCATTATTAGCGTGAATGTGAACTTCCCACATTTCTTCCTGGTGCCAACCTGGAAGGTCACAATATATATATATATATATATTGCTAAATATCTTTAAAATGTAGCAAGCTATCATGGTTTAAAATAGTTGCAGTTGTTGCTAGAATAAATCCTACCTTTATAGATATTTGTTCTTTGATTAATTATATTTATAGAATTTGAAATCAATTAAGCCTCCCTAGTCTCACTTTTTATCATCATCTCATGACTGTCATCTTTAACTTACATGTTTTTATTTATAAATAATTTTATTGAAAAACCATATGTAATAATGATACAATTGTAAATCAAAAATAATAGTTATCCATGTTAGTCAGGCAACCAAATGTTCTGATGTGGTTACTGGTGTTGTTAATCCAGCTTAATCAGGCTCCATGTGTTGTCAAATAAAAATCTGGATGAGATTATTCTGTCCTTATGGCGAAATTCCTTCAGCTTGGAAATGAGTGTGTCTTCAGGCTTGGGATGAAGAAAGGTAAACTTGTTGTAACATCTGGCCATCCAGATGGCATAAGTGAGAAAGGTTGAGAGTCTTGTGGTGACATAATTCCTGGACAGAAAGCAGCATTTGATATTTAAGATTTTGTTCAGGGAAATGTGGCAGTGGTAAGTAATGAAAGTTCTGATTTTGTTATATGCTGGGCAATCATTTATCATATAATCAAAGGTTTCACAGGTTCTATGGCAGTTGTGACACATAGGATCTATATTCTTGAGGAATCTCCTGTAGTGCAGGAATTAGTTCGTCTGGAGTGAATTCAGGTTGATTTTCACTAGCTCCACCTTGAGATGCTTGATAAACCTGGTGACCACCTGATTGTTACCACCGAGGTAAGGAATGGTAGAGGTTTCTGTGGGAAATAGCAGGTTATGAGCATCCCAAATGGAGATTTTTTGTCTGAATACTAGGGTAGAGTGGCCATTGTGAGCGAAAAGGTAGTCAAGTATCTGATTTAGCCAGCTTATCTTTGAAGGTGGAGGTCTGTCTGATGGAGTGACTGGTTGTTCCACTACAATCTGGGGAAATTTTTTTTGGAGGATGTGGATCAGAGAGTGGCATTTTTGGTAATATATAGAAAAAGTTGTGTGCAATAACATAGCATTATTTTTACTATGTCACTGCATGTGTTCAATTCCTATGGCCACTGTTTTACCATTCCACAAAAGCTGTGCACAGATTCGGTTGATTTTTATGTTGAAAGTCTTTGTCATGTTAATTATGGGTAGATAGTAGCTAATCTTTGCCATTACCTTGATATTGAGGAGTTTTTCTCTTGCAGTGATAAATAAACCTTGGCAAGGTTTTTAACTGTGTTGGTAGCGGCTTCAATGATGGAATTCTGCATTTGTATCGACATGGCTTGTGGTGACTTGTATATGGGAAACCCCAAAAAGTTTTGGGGGTCTGCTGAGAAAGGCAATGATATCTTCTTGCCGGTGTTGATTTTCCAGGCCGATGACTTGTTGAGGTTGAAGGAAAGTTTGGAGGATTCGGAAAATTTTTTTATGAATGAAATAAACTGACTTCCAGTGAATTTTGATTATTAAGAAATACTGCTGATATTGATGTATTATTTTTGAACATATTATATTGAAAAACATTTTTGAATCTTACTATATCATGAATTTTTTGTTTATCATAGTAAATAACTGGGATCCAGAATTGTTAGAGTCAGAAGAGTATACAACACTAATTCTATTATTTGTTTATTAATTAGTCTTTTTCAAACTGCAAGCTGTATGATATTGATCAGGAAATTCTTTTACTTTCCTCAATCCTAGAAATATATAGAAGAAATATACAATGTTTATGGATTATAATCTGCTTGGTTTTAAATTTCACTTTTCAATAAAAATATTTTATTATGTTCATTAAATCTTCTATTATAATTCTCAATATTTTGCTCTATATCAGCATTAAATTTTCATTAATAATAATGGAAATTATAAACAAAGTCTTTAAATTATGCATGTTAATAACTTTAATAGAATTTTAATTGGAGCTGGATTAAACCCCTGATATTGACCTTACCAGAATAATTTTCATTTTTCTTAATAAATTTTAGTATTTCAAACATTCTAAACTATGAAACAGACATACTCAAGTTATTTCAATTTTTACTTTTAATTTGAAAAGGTATTAGATTTATCAATATTAAAAATAAAGGTAAAGCTCAGGGATAAATGTCTAATGATCTAGAATAAAAACAACAAACTACAAATATTTATTTATTTATGGAATTTATATTGATTCAGTTCAATGGTGATTTCTATAGAATTAAAAACTTTATTTAAAAAAATGATGATGTTTATAGACTTACAAATAGTGAATCTACCTTAATTTAAACTATTTTAGAAATAAATATTCACTATATATATATATATATATATATAATATATATATATATATGTGGGTATGTATGAAATGATATATTTGCATGTGGTCGTTCAAGAGGAAAATGGCAAAAAAAAAAAAAAATAGATGAAAAGTTACATTTTAAATGATGCATTGAATATGGAAATAGTTTATAATGCATAAATATTTGGATTTAGTAATAAAAAAAATAACAGTGCTTTGTAATATTTTATTTACGCCAACATTTAAGAGGTTTTTATGCTATAATTTTTATTTATGCAAGTATACTGCTAATATGAAAAAAAATATAAAAAATTACATACGTCTAATAAACATCAAATGAAATATTTTTATCTGTAAAGAAAGATAAAAGCAAGCAATTATATAGTTGATAAAGTTTTAAATATGACATAGCCAAGGAATTGAGTATAAGATCAAAAATATTTGCTGGAATAATTTTGAAATTGATTTCAATTCTTCATAAAATTTAAATAGGCTACTTAATATTGCAAAAGATAGAATTAATGTAGCAAATGAGCTTCAGCTCATATATTTTCTTATCTGGAGTAATAATCTTCAATATTCAACAATTACTAAGATGAAACAAAAGCCAGTGATACAATAAATTGAATACAATATGTTTAACAATGTAATAGATAAATAATGAATTCATTATAAATACCACTCTTTTTTAATTCTGAAAATGAAAGTGGGTACAATTTTTGTCCACAAAAAAATAGATTGTGATTAAGAATTGTGATGATTGAAAAGAATGAAAAACAAGATTCAATAAGAGTGGCATAGTTTATTTGAGATAGACACAAGGAGTTAATTGAAAAGTCATCAGCTTATAATCAAGCGGTAGCTGGAATATTTGAATATAAACAATGTTTAGTCTAGAAATACTATTATTTGAAACCATGAATATAACATACCACATCTTTAGGCTATTAAATTTAAATACTTACCTCCTTATACATTGTGACACTCCTGCCATTTGGTAAATGTGATCAACAAAGATAATTTAGCACAAATTATAATAATCATATATATATATATATATATATATATATATATATATATTGTATATTTACAATATATATATATATATATATATTGTGCCATTACAATTTAGTCATTAGCTAAATTTGTAGTAATGTGCATGAAAGAAAATGTGGAACAAAAATCATCATCACATTTTTATATAGAAAAAGGAAGCTGTAGGGCATCTGAGTTTAAACCCTACAAGATCCTGTTCTAAAAGCTTAAGACAGAAAGAGAGTGGGGCAACAGTTATATTCTTTATTTGTTTGTGTGTTGATAAAAACTCAAACAGAATGGTCCACACATTTAATTATACAATATTTATTTTTTTTGTTAAAAAAAAGAATAGAGTAATAACACATATAGGCAGTGTGTGTGTGTGAGCTATTTAATTACCATTGTATATTTCAAATATTAAACTCTCTTCAAAGCTAACCTACATTTGCTAAATTCTAATATTTTATTCTATTTCTATGTTTTTATCTGTCTATTTTTGTTTTTCTATGATTGTAATATTATGATTTCAAAATGATTATAGTTTGGGGTTTGAAAGTTAAGGATTTAGTTTTAAATATTAAAATTATAATTTTTAAAAAGCATTTCGATTATTTTATAGGCCAGCTTTATAAATGAGTTGAATAAGTGTGTGTGTACATTATATACATAAATGTATATTTTATTATTGTAACGAGACAGCGTTACATCAGTATTAGATCTAGGAAGCATCGATAAACACACACACACCAGCAAGCAACCTAAAACACTCGTAATTTTATTTTCGTAACTCGTAATAGTTTGTTTCTCTCATAAATACATTTATAAAACACATTGATAAAATTCAGACGGTAAAACGTCTAATTAAATGATTAAAGCTTTTAGATAATAAAAAATAATAACAAAATATAATTTGCTCTCCTAAATAATAAAATATAATATGCACTCCTAAATAATAAAATATAATTGTCAATCAAAATCACCACGGGGAATTAAAAAATGTTTATTTTAGAAATATAATTTTAACTAGAATAAAACTTATAGAAAAGATTTGAGGAAAAGATAAATGCTCGACTTCTAAATTTAAAATAGCTTGTATTGTTCTGGTAAAACACACGCACACACGCATGCATTCGAGGTGTGAAGGAATAAGGTTGGTTGAGTGAGATTGCAAAATGAGATTGTCTCAAAATAAATATTGCCTTTAGCACAAAGAGTGAGTGAACAGGTACCTCAAACGCGGACCTGAACGACAACTCCAAGAACAGGGAACTATGGGGGTAGATTGGATCCCAAGATATGGATCAACCCTTATAAATACTAGTCAAAACCTATTCAATGGTTCGATTCGATTCATTTCGATTGATACGTTATCATTGCTGTGTTTTTTTTATTTTCCAATTCTCAGTACGCCGAGTTAGCACCTAATCATTATTCCGATGCTTATGTTTTCATTTTAAAAATAGAATTGTTCTGAATTAGCTTGATTATTCCTCAGTATTTACGATGACCATTATGAAATTAATACCAAGAGCGTCGACTGTCATGAGGGGCTAATAAACCCTTCAGTGACTGATCGGCGCTCCGCTACTGAAATATCTCCGAAGCTATGAAATTCTGATAACATCGTCGTGTTAAGTGAATGCTCCTAATAAAAGAAATGTTCCGTGAAATACCCAAACTCGTCCAGACCAATCGACATTCGTTGTAACCAAGACAAATCCTAGGTAAATATGTTTTATATTATGTTCACTCACTCAATTTATAAACTCATAAGGCAATCTCGTAATTAACCAACATAAATTTGCTCAAATAAATCTTAAGACTTTCCTCGTCATGATAGTTTATTTTTGTTACTGAACTTTGTAAACATGAACTTTGAACTTAAGTGAATCTAAGGAAAGATTATATATTTTACCAAATAGAAAGGAACTTTATCTCATTATTCAAATTATGTTATGACTAATTATGATTCTCTGTGAGCGTGAATGTATGTGCGCGTGTGTAATAAATCAATTAATAATGTTTTCTTTTCATATTTAATAAACTTGTTCAATATCTAATCAAGTCGAGCATATCTCAAATCTTTTCACACACAATCAAAACCGTAGTTTATTTATTCTTTAATAACTTATCTTTGAAGTAGATTTAGTTAATTTTAATTTTCGTTTCAATTTAGTTACTTTATTAATTATGTCAACATCGTGCCGTAAGTCACGATGTTTCTTATTTCACCTTAGTTAAGATAGATTTAAGAGCGGGCGGGTCTATAATCAATCAAAGTAAACGTCAATTAATTATGTTATATACGATAAAGCGGGGGGATGAACTTGTAAGCCTTGTGTTCGGGGCGTAAGCGAACAACCTCATAGGTCAGTGACAACCAATAAATAATCCTTATGCCGTAATCGACTAATTAGAAAACCATGCTGATTTTCATTAGCGGACAATGCGTCTTTTCCGGGAGGAGTCGTCCTAGAAACAATCTTGTAACAACCTTGAGAAACCTTATTGGTCCATGCTGGGAGTGTTGAGCTAGTGGGTGGGATTAGACTTCGAAATCGTTTTGACATGATGTAAGGTGATGCGAGTAATTAAAATCAACTTAAATAATCGTATCTGGCGCCCCCTTATGTGGATCGTGAATAACTGTCGATGTAAGAAAATAAATAAAGCCTTACGCTATGTCATGTTTATTTCGAAGCCCGTAGTCTCGGGGAGAGGGGTTCCGGTTACATTGGCGCTTCCAACGTGAGGCTAGTATAAATGACGCTTCTAAACATAAAGATAAAGCAAATCTAGATACTAGCAAAAGCGGCCGAACCTGGGAGAAGACGCGGAAATATTTATGTAAACAAAAGCTTGAAAAAAAAAAAAAATAAAATAATAATAAACAAACGGAACAAAATCGCGGCGATTCTTAACATCGCAAATGTGTAAACAAAACATCGGGAACCGGAGCAAAATAAACAAAACAAATAAAGCATAGCAGGAGATAAGGGAGCGGACGCCGATCGGTCGCTGTCACCATAAAACAAATAAAATCAAAAGTAAAAAGAACCACATTACCGTAAACAGTAGTGACGGAAGTTAGAATAGGACAAAGATAAAATAAACATCAAATCATGGAAGAAGAGACAAATGAGGACATGTGGGAACAGACGGGAGAAAGTCCCATCCAGTTTAAAAAACAGGATACGCAAAATGAAGGGGATATCAAAACCCTAATAAGGATGATGACGCAAATGATGGCCGAAATGAGGGAAGATAGAGAAGAGCGGAGAAGAGAGAGGGAAGATAGAGAAGAGCGGAGAAGAGAGAGGGAAGAATTTAGAGAGGAGATAAGGCGACTACTCGGGGGAAAGGAAAGGAAGCTAGAAGAGGACAAAGGGGAGGAGAGTAGTTTAACCCAAGTTAAGGAAGAAATAACTCAGAATGCGTCGAAGACGGACAGGACGGAGGCAGACCTGAGGGAGCTAAAGGAGAAAGTTGAGATCCTAACGGAGGACGTAGGAAAAGGCGAGAGGCATCAGGACGTGATGAAAGAAGCGATCAGGCAGACTGAAGAGGTGTGTCATGAAATTAGGCAACAACAGGACGAGGTCCGAGAGACAATGGGGGAGTGGGGACAGAGAATTCAAAGGATTGAAGCCGACCAAGGGCATGGGAACATGAGTAGAAGGATGGAAGAGATGGAGAAGAGATGGGAAAGGCAGATGTCGCAACGGGACACAAGTCATGTATGGGCGGAGAGGCAGATGAAAATCGAAATATTTAGAGCCGGGATGAACGAAAACCCAATGGACCACCTCGAAAGCGTCAGGAATCTGTTTCGAGAGCCGACGGAGAGAGAACCAGATCGAGTAAATATTGCGAGCGGCTACTTACAGGGCCCAGCGAGAGACTGGTGGAGAACGCTGGAGTTTAAACCCCGGTCATATGAGGAGTATAAAGAAGAAGTCTTGCGGTGTTTCTGGAACACAGCACGCCAGGAGGGGACTTATTTTAGGATCACTAGGGAGAAGTACGGGGGAAGGCCCAACGAGACGGCCACACAATTTTATTATAGGCAGGTGGCGAGCCTTCAACAATTGCCGGCATACCCTATGACAGAGACGCAGATCATATCGATAATCAGACACAATATGCCGACCACCCTAAGACGCATGATGCTGGGAAGGGATTGCAAAGGAATCCATGAAATGGGGGAATTGATCGCGAAATTCGAACAAGAAGAGGGAATAGGGGGGCCGATGGAGGGGTCTAGTAATGAACACCCCAGAAAACGTGTACCACCGGACCGATACTAGCTAATAGGACGGAGGGAAAACGAGTTGACGACCAGGAATAGCATAAGGACAATATTCAAGGGAACGCACAAGGGAAATAGATGCCACAAACCGGGAATGACCTAGGACACGAATCGGAATATGACGTTGGATATGGAAAAAAAAAAAAAAAAAAGGAGGATGACTAACCCCAGGCCCTGGAATAACACCGAGCAAATCAAACGATCGCAAAGCAGCCTCTAGCCAATAGAGCCAACGTGTTGGCGGATCGACCGGAGAGTACCCTACAAATCCAGGAGACGGCTGGCACATGACGGGCTCAACCTCAGTGTGGGAAATCACATAAACCATTTCGTTAGAGTTCGTGCTAGCTCACTTCCCCAAACGTTGTTATTGCTGGGCGAGTCAGACTTTCCGAAATCGTAGAGCGAGATCAATCATATTCTGTATCGGGGACCTCGGAAAAGTCCATCCCCATACCTCCCATCAGGGATGCACGAGACCCATTGGCCATAGTCGTCAATCGTGACATACCCTACCTTACCAAATAGTGTTATTGTATTTCTTCCGTTAAAAGTCGTGGTAAAGGGGAAGTCTGACCGCAGAGCACTTGATCCGAATTTTAAGGGAAGGCGGAGCCGCAGACGAACGGCCGGAATAGCCGTCATAAGGGGAACAGTACCGCACAAAGGAAAGGAGGACGTTGGATCGATTCGTTGGACGCTGCACACACAAAAAAAAAAAAAAAAAGAAAGGGGAAAAGGGAGGGGGATTAAGGGAACATGTGATACCAGAGGGCCGAATAATTTCGCTCCTTCACCGAGCTAAAACCCGCAGCATCGGATTTTACTCTACACCGGGCGGGGAGATATGTAACGAGACAGCGTTACATCAGTATTAGATCTAGGAAGCATCGATAAACACACACACACCAGCAAGCAACCTAAAACACTCGTAATTTTATTTTCGTAACTCGTAATATTTTTTTCTCTCATAAATACATTTATAAAACACATTGATAAAATACAGACGGTAAAACGTCTAATTAAATGATTAAAGCTTTTAGATAATAAAAAAATAATAACAAAATATAATTTGCTCTCCTAAATAATAAAATATAATATGCACTCCTAAATAATAAAATATAATTGTCAATCAAAATCACCACGGGGAATTAAAAAATGTTTATTTTAGAAATATAATTTTAACTAGAATAAAACTTATAGAAAAGATTTGAGGAAAAGATAAATGCTCGACTTCTAAATTTAAAATAGCTTGTATTGTTCTGGTAAAACACACGCACACACGCATGCATTCGAGGTGTGAAGGAATAAGGTTGGTTGAGTGAGATTGCAAAATGAGATTGTCTCAAAATAAATATTGCCTTTAGCACAAAGAGTGAGTGAGCAGGTACCTCAAACGCGGACCTGAACGACAACTCCAAGAACAGGGAACTATGGGGGTAGATTGGATCCCAAGATATGGATCAACCCTTATAAATACTAGTCAAAACCTATTCAATGGTTCGATTCGATTCATTTCGATTGATACGTTATCATTGCTGTGTTTTTTTTATTTTCCAATTCTCAGTACGCCGAGTTAGCACCTAATCATTATTCCGATGCTTATGTTTTCATTTTAAAAATAGAATTGTTCTGAATTAGCTTGATTATTCCTCAGTATTTACGATGACCATTATGAAATTAATACCAAGAGCGTCGACTGTCATGAGGGGCTAATAAACCCTTCAGTGACTGATCGGCGCTCCGCTACTGAAATATCTCCGAAGCTATGAAATTCTGATAACATCGTCGTGTTAAGTGAATGCTCCTAATAAAAGAAATGTTCCGTGAAATACCCAAACTCGTCCAGACCAATCGACATTCGTTGTAACCAAGACAAATCCTAGGTAAATATGTTTTATATTATGTTCACTCACTCAATTTATAAACTCATAAGGCAATCTCGTAATTAACCAACATAAATTTGCACAAATAAATCTTAAGACTTTCCTCGTCATGATAGTTTATTTTTGTTACTGAACTTTGTAAACATGAACTTTGAACTTAAATGAATCTAAGGAAAGATTATATATTATACCAAATAGAAAGGAACTTTATCTCATTATTCAAATTATGTTATGACTAATTATGATTCTCTGTGAGCGTGAATGTATGTGCGCGTGTGTAATAAATCAATTAATAATGTTTTCTTTTCATATTTAATAAACTTGTTCAATATCTAATCAAGTCGAGCATATCTCAAATCTTTTCACACACAATCAAAACCGTAGTTTATTTATTCTTTAATAACTTATCTTTGAAGTAGATTTAGTTAATTTTAATTTTCGTTTCAATTTAGTTACTTTATTAATTATGTCAACATCGTGCCGTAAGTCACGATGTTTCTTATTTCACCTTAGTTAAGATAGATTTAAGAGCGGGCGGGTCTATAATCAATCAAAGTAAACGTCAATTAATTATGTTATATACGATAAAGCGGGGGGATGAACTTGTAAGCCTTGTGTTCGGGGCGTAAGCGAACAACCTCATAGGTCAGTGACAACCAATAAATAATCCTTATGCCGTAATCGACTAATTAGAAAACCATGCTGATTTTCATTAGCGGACAATGCGTCTTTTCCGGGAGGAGTCGTCCTAGAAACAATCTTGTAACAACCTTGAGAAATCTTATTGGTCCATGCTGGGAGTGTTGAGCTAGTGGGTGGGATTAGACTTCGAAATCGTTTTGACATGATGTAAGGTGATGCGAGTAATTAAAATCAACTTAAATAATCGTATCTGGCGCCCCCTTATGTGGATCGTGAATAACTGTCGATGTAAGAAAATAAATAAAGCCTTACGCTATGTCATGTTTATTTCGAAGCCCGTAGTCTCGGGGAGAGGGGTTCCAGTTACATTATATATTGAAAAAAAAAAGAGAAAATCTGTTAAATTGGATATATATTTTTTTAAACAATTTTGTTTTTATAAAAGTTGGTTTTCTATTAAAAACTCAGACAGTTGTGACAGATACATGAGAAAAAAAGGATTAAGACAATTTTTACTTCAAAACAGGATTAATCTGAATAATCAAGATAGTGTGATTTTTATTTTTTTTTTTAACCAGCAGATAGAGAAAGTCACACTATCACTCTAATTGGGTGAGTTGACTAAAAAAATCAAGTATAAAACCTGTCTGGGAAAAATCAGAGAGAGATTTTTTTTAAATATTGAAACTAAGAGACAAGCATTTGATTCATCAGATATCAATTTTAAAATCATTTTTTTTAATATAAAGTTTTTGAAGATTAAAATATAAAGATGTCGGGCTAGGAAAAATATAGGTCATCTTGGGCTTTTCTGGCCTCCAAAGCTAGCACATCATATATATAAAAAAATAAAATAAAAAAGTCTTGTCTGAAATTAAAATATTATACACTTGATGACTGAAAGAAATGCGATATTTTCAGTAAGAGAAAAGATTCACCTGCATTTGAAAGCTGAAGGAAAACGATTAATCGATTGATAAGTATTAAATCATCTAGTACAAATTGAATCATCTACTACAAATTGAATCCAGTGACTGAGTTTAAACCCAAGAAAAAAGTATAAACCTGAAGACAACTGATATACTTCATCAATTAAAAAAATCATGCTTAACAGGAAGTGAAGAAAAGTTCCAGTGCCAATACGATTCCCATTAAAGCAAATAACCTTGGTAGAATCATCACCATCAAATAATTATACACTTAAAGAGATAGTTCCAAAGAAACATGGACATTGTTACTGCCAAGGTATAGATAGACATTAAACAAGATAAATTTGAATCATTGGAAGTCACTACCAAAGAATAGAACTGGTAATATGAATTTTTTATATATATTTTCTTTATGATATCAGAGACTTAGTAAAACTTTAGCAATAAAGTTGTATATTTTTGTTTGTTATCTCAGAACTTTTAAAACAGCTAAGATCGATTGAAACCAAGAATTTCTTACTAGTGATAACCATAAGCTTCATTAATGATTTTATATGTACTAAAATTATGATTGTCTATTAACCTAAAGTTATAAAATGTTATTGATATGTAAAATATTATTTTTTTTTTGTATTATTATTTTGGTTTTAAATAATCTTTTAGTTTTCATGGGGATAAACACGCACATACATAATAATACTTGTTGCATATATGTAATTGTGCATAAATGTAAAATAAGAGGCAGTATTAAAATATTGGATTATTTGTGTTTTAAGTTAAAGTATAGCATTTCAGAGCTTAGAAGGGATGGGGAAAAAGGTACTTTAAAACTTGTTTCTAAAAATCTTACTCTTTCCAATTTTACTAACATTTATTTTTAATCATTTTACTTTACAGGTTAGATTGTAAAAGTATGTGTGCAAAAGAGAAAAAAAAGAGTGAATATTTTTTTTTATGAAATATTTTCTTGTGAATTGAAAACTTTAGCAAACATAGTATCCAATTTGAAATACATTATATATATTTGATGGGAAAGGGGGAAGAATTTAAAATTAATGTTATGATTTTAAAACAGTCGATTATGATTATTGTTGTTATTGTTAATACCAATTTTCATGTAGATATAGAAATTTTTATGTATACGTTAGAAATGCAGTAATAAATGTTAATTTGTTTTATTAAACAGAGGAGTATATATTTCATTAAGAGTATTTTTTTATTAGTTGTGATCATTCATCATCAAGGTGAATATTAGCTATTTAAGTTCCAATTAGATATACTAAGATTAGCCACTAATTATTAATTTCTGAAACTAAATTTTATGATTAGGCTTAGTCCTAAAGCTGTGGTTGAAATCATTATTGTTATCATTATCATCATCATCATCATCACATTTTAATTAATGGGATAGATAAATGTTTAAAGGCCATAAATAAATAGTGATTTCATGGTATTTAGTTGGCATTTGTGAATAATTGTAATAACCACCATTCCATCATCTATATTATGCAAGGATGAGTGAATTGCCATCCTAAATTAATAATATAATCTGAGCTAGTAAAACTTATAAAAAAATATTGAAACGCATTTATCATGTTAAGATCTGAGAAATGATTTTGTCTAATGAATTTTATATACTCCACTTTAGTTTAAAGATGTTTTATGTTTACCTAAATATTAGTGCATACAGTGATATGGATCTAAAAGCAAAATTCTCCATTTTTTATTAGAAATAAAGTACCAAAAAGGAATTCAAACCCAGTACATGTGAAAAGGTTATAAAATATAACTGTGTATAGGTTCAGATAATCTAGTGGCACCCTGCTAGACCATATTCATTTGTTATTTACTTAAATATGCACTTGATATCAAACCAAGAGATGAAAGTGGATAAAATCTACTGTCTGTATACCTGAGAAGATATTTTATTGAGTTACCAGTGTACTCACCCACTTGATACTATTTCCTGAGTTATAGTAGTTTGTCCTTAATAATTTGTTTATCATTTCTACTTGTTTATTGATGATATAATGGCTGCCTAACTAGGGTTTGAAATAGGCCAGACACCTTAAATGACTAGTCTCCAGGCATTATTGTTTCTAATTATTGATATTATGATATCTCTAGAAATCTAATTATAGAAATATGTTTCATTTAATCGAATGACCCTTAATATGATTGATAACTTGGTCTGATCTTTTGTTTAATAGCTTATACTCAGCAAGTTGTATATTTGAATCTTAATTCTTTTGATCTACCTTTATTTATGTTACAATGGATCTTTGATCACCTTTTATATTAGTTACAATATATGATCAATTGATGGAGCTTTACCAAGACCTCCAAAACAAGCATATTCTGTTTACATAAACATCAGAGTCAATATTCACTGTCTCTTTCATTTTGCTCCACCCTTAGACAGTGAATATTGGCTCTGACGTTTATGTAAACAGAATACACTTGTTTTAGAGGTCTTGGTAAAGCTCCATCTATTGATCATTAATACAAGCGATAGCTGGTTTTACATATATCAAACTTGTTTTTCTTTTATATATATATATATAAAGTTACTGCTTAATAATTAAAATAATCTTTGAGATTTCATACTCAACTCCAAATAACAGATATATTAAATAAGATAGGAGTAAAATATAATTTAATTCAATCATAAATTATACTAATGATCAGTTATAGCTATAATAATAAAAATATTACACACTATTTCACCTTTCTAGACTATTAATCACTCCTAAATGACTGAAAGGAAATTATATCTTCTATGGATTACAAAGTTATATTAGGTTAAAAATCAGAGTGGCATCCCAAAGTTGGGAATTCCATAGAAGGATATACCACACCACCAATCTTACTAAAAAACACTACCAGGATTAATTCAGAAGATTATGAATCTTTCTAAATTTAATTAATAGTTTAAATGGCAGAACTTATGAGATGAGAAACAGAAGATCAGATTAATAACTAACAAAAATATTTATTATATAATAAGACATATAAAATATTTAGAACATCATTATATTAAATTACAAAATAATAACTATTTAAACATTACCATTCTTCAAGCGATCATTTTCTTAAACACTAAAGCTTTATGAATGCCTTCAGTTTAAAATCCCTTCTATGTTAAGCTTAACATTTTTTCACTTGTTTGCTTTTCATTATGGAGTCTATTTCAACATTGAAAAAGCTGTATATCGTCCTTGGAAATGTAGAAACAATAATTTTTTTAAATTTATTTAGTTGCATCAAGTTTTAATTTATTTGGATCATATTTATTTGAATCATATTTCTTCACCTCTCCAAAAACAAATATTCTGTAAAAGATTTTCAGTTAATTATCACTTTGCAAACACATTTTTACTTTAGGTTTAACTGAACTCAGAAATGGCAATTCAAGGCTACATTGACCTAGGGTAAATAATATCCACACAGGAATTAGCCACTGTAAACCATAATATCTATTTTATAATATTTATCTTTGCTCCTAACTTGGTTGCTAATAAGAATAAATTTAAAGTTTTACAAGCTGCTAATGATGATTGTAAAACAAAAGACAGATTGGAAATGTTGCTAAAACGCTAGCTTTTAATAAAAAAATTTAATAACATTTTATTAAAACTATCATTGATTTTTCTAATCACATTTTTTCAAAAAGTTAGCTTTATTACTTATGGCAATAATAATAAAATTTTTATTACGACATAAATTTTTTTATAAATTGATATTTCATAAAATAAAATTTAAATCTTTTTTTTTTTTAAAAAAGGAAAAATCAAATTTTAATTATTTAAACTGACCTTTGAATTCTGGACTTGAATCTTAGAGATGACAGAAGCAAATTTAAATTTATAAACAAAAATACCCCCCTCCCCTTTTAAATTTATTGGACGATTCTTTTTTTTATTATTAAAATTGTGATCCAATGATATCCAGCAATTAACTAAACATTGGCTGTGGAAATGGTTCTATTGGCTAGGCATATATAGTGAGATTATCACAATAATAAACCAGTGTGAAATTTGTCAAAAAACTAAACTGGTGAACAGAAGTTACATAACTCCAATGATATGCATGATCTCAAAGAGTTTGTGAGAGATGATGGATATGGATTATTACAGTCCATTACCAGTGTTCAACAAAAAGAGATATCCCATAGTGGTATATGACTTATTTTCCAAATTTGTGGCCACATACCTAGTCACTCAAGCAAATGCCAAGAACATGATATGGGTGCAGAAAATGAGTATTTTCCATTCATGGGGAAACTTCAGGTTCTTCTCTCTGATCACAGTATGCCATTTGTATCTAGAGAATGGTGAAAATGGGTCTGGAGATTAGGTCTAAGACACATATTAACATCCATTTGCAATCCGCAATTTAACCCTTATGAACAGGTAATGTGTAAGTTTGGGCAATTATTTAGGACCTACCTTTTGAAAAATCACAGGGGTTGAGTCAAACAAGTTCTGAATATAGTCAACTGCATTAACAGATCTATCAATGAATCAATGAGGTTTTCACCTGTGCATTTGCATTTTGGTAAGCCTACTCCTAACTTGATAAAGACTACCCTACCAAGGATGGAAGAGCCACCCATAGAACCCAAAATTGATATCACTCAGATATATCAAACTCTCCTAAAGGAAGCCAAAAAAGAAATAAAAGGGCAGTAGGGGCCTGATAAAAGTTTAAGATAGGTAAGAGAGTAATAGCAAAGAGACTGAACATGAGTGACCTGGAGAAATTTATATGCCAAAAGTTTTGTAATCTGTATAAATGTCCATTCACTATTGTGTGACACCAAGGTAACGATGCATTTTGGGTAGATATAGGGCAGGAGATCAAAAAGTCCTATAATGTCAGATCCCTTAAACCTGTGCTGACATATGTGTCAAAATAAAGATTTTTTTGTCTTTGCTTAAACACATGAGACCATGTTTGAAGATTTCTGAATGGGGGGTATTTTGACAGAATTCAGGCTCAAGCCCTGTTACAAGTTAAAAGGATTCTAGACAGTCATACATGCCTGCAGATGTGGTAATCATATATATATATTTGTTTGAAGCAAAATAACTAAATAGTTAACTGAGATAAATTTAAGGGAGGGGGGCTGTGCTCATTTGTCTTAATGGAGTTTGTATATATATATATTCAAATGTGGAAAAACTTTTTGGAAAACATATAACTTATATTTTTTTATGTATAATTTTGTTTTATTTTGATAAAAAGATAATATGTCAATGATGAAAAATGAAATAGATGTTATCTACAAAATGTTATTACTATATTTATTGTATAAAGTTATTTTTAAAAGTGTCTAATGAACTGTTAAGATAGAATTTGCTAAAAGGTTTTCTTTTGTAAAAAGAAATGAGAAGATAAAAGAAGCCAGATCTAAAACAGTAGTATGCTGGACTAAATAGATCACATAGTATAAGAGTAAACATATCAAACATTTGGAGTTGTTATGGGAAAGATTGGATAAAAAAAGAGACTGGATGATTGACTGATTATTATTTCATTGTGAATATTGACTGCTGTTTATTAATTACTAACCTGAGTAATTTAATTATCCTAATGAAAAAAAATTATATGTGTGCCAGCATGATGATGTGGGGTAAACCCCTAAATATGCTGGGCATTATCACATTGTTCCATGAAGAAAGAAAAATATGCTATATGATCTTGTCATTGACCAAAGTTAAAATCCATGTCCAAACACATTCGTCTCATTAAATATTATAGATCATCATTGTTTCATCAAAAGTTCCAAAGTAAATGTATTAATCGGACAATCTCTATGGCTATAGATTTAACAAGTGAGCTTACTTTCTGCATGTATATGAATGATGTCATTTCTCCAAGGCTATATATTATTTTTAGTTTATAATCATATGAGTTATAAATCGTATATTTACAATTTGTAGTTTTTTTATATTTGCATTCATGAAAACAACATCAAAAACAAATAATTAATTTTTGTATTATATAATGATTTCTAACTATTAAAAAATATATATGCTTGCATTTTATTAAATAATTCAGCACTATTATTTAGTTAGTCTTTTATTTCTATAATTATTCATTTAGGCAAAATATATGTAGGCATTATTTCAATTAGTTTAAGACAATCTATTCCATTATCAACACACCTCCATCAGTATAAATACTACCTGCCCTGAATGAGCTGCTAGTGGTCAGGCTTTTCATTAGTGTGCCATCTTATTAATCCATCAACATAATTTTTATGTAAGCCCTAGGAATGACACTGGTACTCAGATAATTTTGATGTCCATAAATATGCTGGTCAGTGAATATTGATTAGAAGCTTAGAAAGGTTTTTGCTGAGTATATATACTGTAACGTTTTCATGTTTTGATATATTTTTGGTAGGCCTTCTTTTATACACTATAAAGTGAAAGTTAATCAAGCTATGGATAAGAAAATATCTTGTTTGTATTTCTAAAAACATAGCTATATTTCCTGATCAACAGGCCTACTAATTATTATGACACAAATTGCTGACAAAGTTAGTTTTAATTTATAAGAGGGCGCCATAGTCAATAGACTCCTAATTTCTTCTTATCCCATAATTTTGATGAAAGTAAATAAAATACTGGGGTTATGATTTCCCGTAACTTTATTTTTTTGAGAGTATTATTCCCAGGGCTTAATCAACAAATATTGGCAAAGGTAAATTATACTTAAATCCTAATAAACCAACATTAATAAATTTAATAACTATTATTAATAGCACACAATGAATAGTTGACATTAGAAATAAATATTTTTATTCTAACAAATTAAAATATTAAAACCACATTACTAATTAATTGGAAAAACTACACACATGCTAATCCAGACATTAAATCAACAAACTAAAACAGTTTAATAATTAAAGCTCACTTAAGTTTCTTCCAGGAAGTTTTTTGAATGATAATTATGCAAATGTCTCTATTGGTAGTAATATTATAAGCTTATAGAAAGGATTGTTTGCAAAAGCTTAATTTACTCATAATCGGGATATGAATAGTCTTACCAGTAAGTTTTGTAGTAGACATTTTGAAGAGCCCATTGAAGTTAACTAGTTTCACTCTGTTGACATGTTTGAAGGTTCTTGGCCTATCCTAATGGCTAGACTTGATGGATTTTTTGTGTGACCTATACAAAGAAAGGTATCTGAAAATGCATTGGTTCCACTCTGCATGACGATTTATCTCAGCATATGAATAGTGGTAGTCCTGGATATGAGTAGTCCAGGATAGGATATTTTCTCTGTACCAAACCTAAAGGAAACTGCTAATTAAGGAAAAGGCAAAGATCCAGTTTTAAGTTTTTCTGATTTTTTATAGTCGCGATCCATTTTTAGACGTCTCTGTGCATCTATTTTTTTTTGTTCTTTTATCAGCATACAAGATAATTATCTTATACACTCTTTCTTAAATTTAAGTTACAAAGTCTTTTTTTCCAGCATAATTCTCCCATCTTTAATTAGCTTCCAAAAAAAAGTTTTAATGATTATAATCTTTTATTTCGGAATTTTTATTTTTATTTTTTTGGATTAGTAATCTGCATGTCTTTTATTCTTTCCAATTTTAACTTTTATTTTTAATTACATATGAACAAAAAATTTAACTTTCATTGTATGTTAATTACACAAACTAAAAAAAAATTTAAAATGCATCAATTTAAAAGATCTTTATATATATATATATATTAAATAAAATTAAAATAAAAAGTTATTTAAAAATTTCTTTAAAAATTAAAATTAAATTAAAATACTTAAATCTTATATATACCACAATAATAAAAAATTATTAAAATAAAATTTTATAAAAAAAATATTTTAAAATAAATTTTAAAAAAATTTAGATAAAATTATATCTTTAAATTTTCTTAAATATATTTTTATTTAAAACATAATTAATTAAAATAAATATTAATTTTAAATTAAAACACTTAATTAAATTAAAACCTCAGTCAATAGAAAAAAACAATAGAAATGATACCAATGAAAAAATCATTTAAATCACCTACAAAGAAACACTCCATGACAATTTAATCAACCTATTAATATAAAAGGACATTTTAAATTTAGTTAGTAATAAATATTATTATAAAACTAGTATCTTAAAAAACTTTATCTGTAAAAAGAAAAAAATATTTTCCATTGAGACCAATTACACTAAAAAAAAAAATAAAAATCTCCAAAGGATAAATAAATATCAACCGATACAAATCTTCACCAACTCAAAGCAAAATATAGAAGATGAATATTTAATAACGTAAGATTTAAAATTTAAACAGTAAATTAAAAATTTCAATTTAAATATTTAATATATTCTACACCAACATTATTTATAATATATAATTTTTTTAATATTTAATAAAACATTTATTTATTATTTATTAATTTTATTAAAAAATATAAAAAATAAACTAAGAATATGTAAAGAATATAGAATTGTTATTTAATGTAATGATATTTATAATATAAACCAATATAGATACCCCTAAAACACCTATATTTATTTATACTTCACAAAACCTTTTTTCTATTTTTAACCTAAATTTAAAAGTTATATGTAAGTAGTTTTTTTTAAAAAATTACCAAAAAAATATATTTTATTTTTTTTTTTAAAAAAAAAATTTTTTTTTATCTTTTAAAAATTTTTTTTTTACTTGAAAGTTTTTGGTGAAATCTAGTAACCACTATAGAACTATAAAGTTTATGCCGGCAACTTGATTAAAAATGTAAATTTATAATATAAGAACTCAATGTAAATTAAAAAACAAAGTTAAAATAATGTTAAATGTTTAAAGTAAACACTAAAAAATTTTAAACCAATATATGCAAAAAAACGTTTGTAGATAATACGGATTTATTCTTTATATCTGTAAATGATATTATAACTCCCGGCGGCAAGCCGCAAATAGCTTTTAAATATTTTAAATGCCAATATCTTTGGCTCATTTAATTGTTGATGGTACAATTTCATCCATCCCCACAAACAAGAATAAAATATGAATTTGAAATTTTATTCTTAATAAGGTTAAAAATATAACTTTTTTTTTGTATTGGCATACTGATATATTTTTGTAGACTCATTCACAAGTGATATGCAGCTTTAAAGCCCACTTTTAGGTCCAACATGGTGGGAATAATTTGCACTTTCATCTGTATCCTTTACGCTCAATGTTGTAATAGTCAGATTTGTACATTCATGCAACAAAATTCAGAGTCCTGGCGAATTATACCAAGGCTGATCTAGATGAAAGTTGAGACCTTGAATCTGATCACACCTCAGCACCTTCATCAACACTATGACTTACTACCCTATGAATGACATATATGAGGCTACACGGGAATTTCTTAGTTCATGTGCCAGCAGTAGCAAAGGATGGAGCAAGAGACTCTGGGAATATCAACTAAATTACTATTAATTTAAAGACACACACATATTGCTGACTAGATAATGCATACAATAATAGCTAATACTGTATTAAAATGAACATAACTAAGATTTGGGATGGATTATTAATGAACTCAACACAGTTGTTATAATTTAATATATTTTACTCAACACAGTTGTTATAATTTAATATATTTTAATTAATAAATATAAAACAAATAAACATTAAAGGACACAAGCAGGTGTAAACAATGATGAAAACAAATAAAAGGTCCTGGTTTGCAGACCGTACTGCCGCCGTCAGAGGGCGCGGCGACATCATCAACAAACGGCCTGAAAATGTCAAGTAATAATTGAGTTGCAATTGGCTCTCTATGCAGACTATATAAGTATAAATAAGATTACAAGTTCAAAGCAATAGTGAAACATTACAATATAGTGGGATGAACTGAAGTGGTGTAGTATGATTTCAGATACTATTCTGTATATGTGTAGTTAATTAGAGGGTTCAGTACCATGTACTCAGTCCCATGACCATATGACTTGCTGTGAATAAAGTGAACATTTAGTTTGGTGATCAGAGCAGCTTATAAAAACAATCTAGACTCTTGTGTTCCAGTTCTAAAGAAGAGCTGGCCAAACTAAGGAAATGATGGGGTGGCCATTAAAACCAAAGCCCATTCATATAAAACATACAGCAAGGTGTATATGCTTGTATGTGCTTCCTAAAAGACATTCACCATGCTAAACATAATAATTATTAATAACTAAGAGTACACAAAATTCTATAGTTTCATTCAGTAAAACTACCATATGCCAGTTCATTAATTAGCATTCTTATACATGATAAAAGGAATAATTAAAGTAATCTAATTTTATTAGTAAATCTGCATAGTTTATAATATAGTTTAAAAGAAGGATTAAATCATATCTAGGACTTAAGCAATACTTACAATATTTTTTATAACTCATTCTTGCATTTATTAACTAATTATTCATTTGCAAACCTAATGATAATACAACAATAATAGCAAGCTAAATATAATAGCTTATTGAAATATTTAGGTTTTCAGAATGGAGATTCGAGTGTGTGTGCTAAAGAGCAACACTACTTAATATAGAGAGAGTATCTAATCATCTCACCCCATCATCTTTATTCATAAAATCAATCTCCATTTTGAACTGGGCATAGCATAATTATAAAATAACCTATATAAAATAAATAAGGAAGGCATGATCACAGATTGGAAAGATAGACTAATAACTAAAAAGTTATTATTGACAATCATTTAAGAGTTTTATAAAGAGATAGGCAAGTTTACAACTATTAATTTTAGGATAATTTTGAATCATATTTTACAGATTAAATCAGTTTTTAAAAGTTAAATTACAATTTTACAGATTGAATTTTAACTTTTAGTTTATGAAAACAATATTATAATTTAAAGTTCATGCATGATTATTTTAGCTAGCTTAGAGTTTAGAGATTCATTTTAAAAGTCATTAGAGTTATTTTTAAAGCACTCTATAGAAAATTGTTACCATGACTTCTCTGTTGAGGCTCCTATAGTTGATCACCATCATTTTTGGCTAGGCTGATGTCTTCTGATGCAATCTTTTTAGCAGGCTAATGGGGCTTGAATTTCAGTTTGAGCATAACCATCTCCTAAAGGAAGAGAGGCAGTGATTGTTTTACTCAAAGATTTTCATAGTAAAAATTTTAAAGAGTTAACTCCCATTAGCAAAACTTGAAGTTATTTACACTAGAAAAATCTGTAATTTGAGCAACCTGTTTAAAACTTTTTACAAAGTTTTTTTAGTAATTAAAAATGTATAAAATAAAAACTTTGACCATTTCTTGGTGAAAACAATAACGGTCAAACAGATTACTTTTTGTTCTTAGTTTTTATTTTCAAAAGACTATTAAAATTTTGACTATAAGCTTGATTAATTACTTGTAGATGGTTTTCTAAGAATTACAGATTTTTATAAAATAGATCAACTTTTTATTTAAAAGAGTTTCAAGTCTGTAAATATTTTAATATATATGTGTGTGCAACTACCCTGGAATTAAACTTTATATACCAAAGCTTTTAAATAAAGAATTTTTAACTAAAGATAATACAAATTTAAATTAATTTAAAAGAGTTGTAATGCTTTTAAGTCTATTGCATTATGGCTTCTTTCGCATATATGTGTAGGTATTTACACAATATAACAATGTTCACACACTTAATTAAGATTATATCATTTTATTAAATATTAAATTTACAAATGCATATGCATTATGCACATACAAAAATTAATGTAGCTGTTGGATGCACGCACATATATAATTACACATGCATACATGCAAATATATGTTATTACAATTAAAATAAATCCCTAGAAGCTTATATATGTAAACTGGGATGGGTTTAAACTAAGGAAAAAGATACTAATATGGGACATAGTAAGTGAAACAGGATGATGGCTAAATAATACCATTTCAATGTAAAACTAACAATAAGAAGCCCAAGTCTAAGCACATACAAGCATTCCTCATTCTATTGAGACTTATTGGCTCATGGCACTTGGTCTGCTCTCCCATTTCTCAGGAATCTGCTCTTATAAGGCTCACAGCATTTAAGGATCATTTTATGTCACCTACTGCATATGTAAAACTTGGGGCTATACTTTTTTTCCCTCTCCAGTATTCGCCTACCTGGTCAATGTGGTAAATTAAAATCTACATCAGCCACATCTTGTATTTTTCTTTTGGTAACTCATATTTAAAAAAAATATTTTTATATTTGTGTAATCAGGGTTTAAAGTTATATCTCAGGTAGTGGTTTGTTTCAAAGCCTCATGGTGGGAAGCCAGTGTAATGTTTTTTATGTTTTTAGATGATTCTGGTAGGCCTTCTTTTACACACTATAAAGCGAAAGTTAATCAAGCTATTGTAACTTATATGCACTTTCCCTCATTTGCTACACATTTATTAATTATCAGCTAGTTATTAAGATTTGACTTCTTCTGATTGTGCATTTCTTTCTAGAGGGTGAATTGACATGCCTACGCATTCATTATATTTATTGCTCCTACTATCCCCTACTATACAAAATTTTCCCATGTTCTGAGTCATCCTTCCCTTTTTTGTGAAGTTTTCCTAATATTCGGTCATTCAAAGGGTGAGGAAAAGGGATTCAGCTACTAAATACAAATATGGATGTACATAAATTAATCCACTTCGGTCACTCCCAAACTTAACTAACTCTCTCACTGCACAAATGTCTGCATTTATGGGCTACAGTCCAAGTGCCAATCTTGCTATTTAACAAGAATCACAGAATTTGCTAACAATAAATTAACTCAATAAATTTTAAAAGCTTTTGCCTGGTTTATACTAGTTTATGCTCAGGGGTGGTGACGTAATCCGCCAGAGAAGAAATGGCAGGTGAATTAAAATCTCTCTCTTTCCCTTTCTTTTACCTTGATCTAACACATTTGTTTCTTAGAATTACTAAACATATATCAACATGCACTCTTAGGAAAGTAATAATGGAATCTATTTCAAAACATACAATATGTATTCCAAACCAAAAAATATATAATAAAATGTAAAAGAGACAAATAAACGAACAAAAAAAAAAATAAAGTTTGTTTTGTTAAATTTAAAATCTATTTATGTTTATTTGAAGAAATTATAAAGTGGCACACACATGTATATGACATAATATTCTGTTTACAGGATGTTATAGTTAAAGAATAAAATCTATGAAACAAAATACATATAAAGTTATTACACTATTTGATTTTTGTGTATTTAAAGATTGGAAATAATAGCAAATATATTTACCGCTGTTTTGACGAGCCTTCATAATTAAATTAAATATCTCTGAGCTTACTCTTTGTGATCATTAATTCTTTTACTTCTATTCTAATTCCTTGGGTGAATGTGGACAAAATTGTGAGTCCATTTTGTCTTCTAATTCAGTGTTCTAATTAAGAAGTTCATTGTTCCATGATAGATCTGTGGAATGGCAGACGTCAGGCACAGGATTCATTTGTCATGTTTTCTTTTTTATATATAATATTTAGGGCAATCTGTCTCTTAATATCTTGCATGGCCTCAAAGGTACAGAAGGAGCTGTCATCTAACTTAGACCCCCAGCATGATGAGAACTTTACCCCATGCGTTTCATGGAGTCTCCTTTATATCTTTTCTTTTTTCTGGGCAAAAAATGATTTTTATAAATCCCTTCTTTTTGCCACGTATTGCTTTCTGCCTTCTCTCTGCAATAATCAATAGCCAATTGCCAAAAACAAAATATCCTCTCTCTCAATGAAGTTTCTTTTTTTCTTTTATCTCCAACAAAAATCTTTTAACCCAATACATGAACAAAACAAAAAACCACTTAGCAGCTTTGTCTTAACTTTTGCTATTTTTGGAAATTCTCTCTAACTATGCTTTGTTGTTTACCTTGATAATCAGACAATAGAATCCTCAAGAATTTAATTTTTTAATGGACATTTCGCCTGTTCTTTTCTTTTAGTTAAACACAAAAATCATTTCCACAAAGTTTCGAAGCTTGATAATATATTAATCTTATTAATTTAAATGAAACATCCAACTATTAACTATATCTGTTTCAATAACAATACAGTCCATTCGACTAATTGATTTGTGGAAGGCAAATAAAATTCCTTTCTTTTGTTCCTTCATATTTTAAAATATTTGAAAATCTCTTGATTTTATTCATTTTTCTTACCTTCTTCAACACAATATTTATCAATATACATGTATGCCACAAAATAAGAATAAAATAAGTGAGAGAAATAAAATAAAATATATACATTAATATTAGTAACCCATCACTACTATTATTATTATTTACGTAACTATATATGTGTAGGCTGTGTGGTCCTTTCCAAATACACAACTCATGACACTAAACACACATATACATACATACATACAAAGCCTGATGTACTCTCTCCCTTGTAACAGGATTTGAACCCAGTTCCTGTTACACTATGGATAAGAAAATATCTTGTTAGTATTTCTAAAAACATAGCTATATTTCCTGATTAACTGGCCTACTAATTATTATGACAGGAATTGCCAACAAAGTTAGTTTTAATTTATAAGAGGGTGTTATAGTCAATAGACTCCTAACTTCTTCTTATCCCATAATTTTGAAGCAAGTAACTAAAATACCGGAGTTATGATTTCCCATAACTTTATTTTTTTAGAGACTATTATTCCCAGGGCTTAATCAACAAATATTGGCAATGGTAAATTATACTCAATTTCTAATAAACCAACATTAATAAATTTAATAACTATTATTAACTATTCACAATGAATAGTTGATATTAGTAATAAATATTTTTATTTTTACAAATTAAAATATTAAAACCACATTACTAATTAATTGAAAAGACTACACACATGCTAATCCAGACATTAAATTAACT
The DNA here is from genome assembly GCA_028023455.1 of Epiperipatus broadwayi. Lineage (NCBI taxonomy): Eukaryota > Metazoa > Onychophora > Udeonychophora > Euonychophora > Peripatidae > Epiperipatus > Epiperipatus broadwayi. The sequence goes on along the minus strand of JAQFVV010000025.1, from coordinate 6,946,141 downwards.
AACTAAAACAGTTTAATAATTAAAGTTCACTTAAATCTCTTCCAGTAAGTTTTTTGAATGATAATTCTGCAAATGTCTCTATTGGTAGTAATATTATAAGCTTATAGGAAGGATAGTTTGCAAAAGCTTAATTTAGTCACAATTGGGATATGAATAATCTTACTAGTAAGTTTTGTAGTACACATTTTGAAGAACCCATTGAAGTTAACTAGTTTCACACTCTCAACATTTTCATAGGTTCTTGGCCTGTCCTAATGGCTAGACTTGATGGTTTTTCTGAGTGACCTATATGAAGAAAGGTATCTGAAAATGCATCAGTTCCACTCTGCACGATGATTCACCTCAGCATATGTGTAATGGTAGTCCTGCATATGAGTAGTCTGAAATAGGATATTTTCCCTATCCTGGACCTAATGGAAGCTGCTAGTTAAGAAAAAGACAAAGACCCAGTTTTAAGTTTTTCTGACCTTTTATAGTCATGACCCATTTTTAGACTTCTCTGCACATCTATTTACTTTTATCAGCATACAAGATAATTATCTTGTACACTCTTTCTTAAATTTAAGTTACAAAGTCTTTTTTTTTTCAGCATAAATCTCCCATCTTTAATTAGCTTCCAAAAAAGTTTTAATGATTGTAATCCTTTACTTAGGAATTTTTCTTTTTATTTGTTTGGATTAGTAATCTGCATGTCTTTTATTCTTTCCAATTTTAACTTTTATTTTTATTTATATATAAATGAAAAATTTAACTTTCATTGTATGCTTTAAAAAAAAAAATTACACAAACTAAAAAAATTTTTAAATGCATCAATTTAAAAGGTCTTTAAATTTACTTTTTTTTTTTAACTTTTAAATATTTTAAATGCCAATATCTTTGGACCATCTATTTGTAGATGGTACAATACATACCCCATTATCTTTATATTTTTCTTATGGGACATGAGTTTTAGAAGAACTTATCTCCAGTATAATAGCTACTATTATGCCATCTTGTTAATTTATAAATGATAGATTTGAATCTGATAGCATATGATCAACCATGAGAGTTGACCAAATATAGTTGGGTGAGAAGAGTTTCCACCCATTGCAATATAAAAATAATTATTAGTGTTTATTATCATTAAATATGAATATTAAAATGTAATAGTTAATTGGATTGATGATCCACTGTAATTAAACTTAAATAGAATAAATGAAATCATTCTGATTTATGACAGAACAAATGATATTACCATTAGCTTTATAACTAAATAACATTAAGATTGTAAAGATCAACCATTTTATAACAGAACAAAATACATTAACATTACCTTTATAATTGAATAAGACCTTAGCATTCAACCACAGACTTAATCCAGCAATTATCTACAATAATAATTTATATAAACACACAAATATTTAATTATGATTATCCTATAAAGTTTATCTCTAGTCAGATAATAAATATAGAATTCAATAAAAAATATACCATGCCTACCTAATATTCCTGGGATTTAATTTCTGAATCATGTGATATAGTTGTTGAAAATAAATTTTACATTGTAACAGGAACCAGGTTTGAACCCTGTTATTAGTCAAAAAGACTATAGATGGCCATATATATGTAAATGTGAGAATTGGACATATATGTATTTGATTGAGGCTAAATAAATAAATAGTAAACCAAAATAGGCTTAAAGGGGGAGTTTGTGCTTATTTGAATTGATGAGGTGTGCATGTATATATTATTTTATATTAATCAATTAGATAAAGAACTTTCTTGGAAATGTATGTTATATGTTAATTTTTTTGTAATTAAAAAGAAAATATACAATTGCTAAAAAGGCAACAGATGTTTATCTTGAAATGCTATTTGCATTAGTTATTGTATAAAGATTTTTTTTTTTTTAAAAAAATGTTTCTAATGAACTGTTAAGATAGAAACTTGTTAAAGATTTTGTTTTGTAACAAGAAATAAGGAGACAAAAGAAGCCAGATTTGAAGCAGCAGTATGTTGAACTAAGTAGATCACATAGGATAAGAATAAAAATATGGAATATTTTGAGGATTGATTGTAAAGATTGGCATCAGATGAGTGAAAATAGAATTTTCTAGGAAAAAAGGAATAAATAAAAAAAAAATCTAGAGATTATGATTATTCTGATTGATTTCTTATTATTGATTACTTTTTAATATTTTTCTATTGGGATTATTTGAATTACATTATTAGACGGAAATTATACAAATGCTAACATAATGATGAGATGGTAGTAAAATTTTAACATGCCTGGCTTTCTCCCATTGCCCATGGAAAAGTCTGCTGTGTGATTGGGTCATCTACCAAACTTGAAATCCACATTCAATCCACTCATCTCAACGAATAATATAACTTCTATCATCTATGCTTCATTTAAAGAGCAAAGTAAAGACATGTTTGGATGATCATTATTGCTATAGCCTCATATGAATAACTTTACTTTCCATATGCATATGAACAATTTCAGTTCCCCAGGACTAAAGGTATCTTTATGTTTTTCCTTTAATTTATAATCGTAAGAGTTATAAGCAATTGACATACAGTTAGTATTTTATTTTTATATTTTTTAATTTATCATAAAGCAAAAATAATAAGTATATATTTTCCTTTAATTTGTAATCATAGGAGTTATAAACACTTTGTGCATTAGTTTATTTCTATATTTTTCATTTATGTAAATGATAGGAAAGAATATGTATTAAATAAGTATTTTCAACCACTTAACATATATGTGTGTAATTGCACTTTATTAAAACAAATGAGCACCATAATTTATTTTTTTGTTTTATAATTATAACTTAGTTAAGATGATATGTACGCATTTCCCCAAATAGTTTAGTGCAGTCTACTTCTATTACCACATCTCCATTAGTTTAAATACTTCCTGCCCTGAGTGAGCAAACCAGCTGTCAGATTTATTTTTAGTAAGCTTGATCAACCGTAGTAATCCAACAGCACAATTTCTATGTAAACTATAGTATTGGTGCTTGGAATAGGAATAATTCTGATGTCCATAAATATGCTGATTGGGAAATATTGTTTAATGGTAATTTTAAAAGATTGATACAGAGTCTATATACGTATGTCATTAAGTTTATTTTTATTTTTTTTTAAAGAGGAGTTTAGAATAACTTATGTCCAGCAGGTCTATGGTTACTATAAGTCCATCTTGGTAAAATTAAACATAATGGATTTCGTTCATGAATAAATCTTGTTTAAGTTACAAATGTTAGTATTAATACACATATAGCGTAGAATCAACCACAAGAGTGACCAAATATAGTTTTATAATATGTAGAAAGTCGACCGTTATAGACTGTTTATGTTGTTTCTGTAAAATGTTATCAAACAATAAATTAGTCTTGCACTCTTGAACAATAATCAGAAAAGCTTATTTAATTTAATTTAAATTCAAATTTATTAATCTATCAATATAATATAATGAATAGATCGTAAGCAATCAATATATACACATACGATATAATTAAATTTAGAGTAAATGATCAATCAACTTTAATTTAATATCTACATATGTAAGTGACTATCAATCTACAATTATTTAATAATAAGTACTAAACATATATGTATCATAAATATGTTGCAAGACTTTGTACATCTAAAATATAAAATAGATTTCAAAATATACCTTCTTTTAGACTTCATATAAAATATAATTAATAAAAGAAAAATGTATATAGATAAAAATGAATCTACTTATTTATTAATACCAATTAATAAGAACAAAGTAAAATAAATACTTATTGTGATATATTCTTTTGAAATTCTAATATAAATGATGTATTCGAAGTTAATTTATAATCACTAAAAAAATAACTAAATGAATGTTTACATTAAAATAATTGTCATACTACAAAAAATAAATTTAAACTTAGAAAAAATGTACTTCTCTTACATTTTAGTATGTGAATAGATTACCATTTAAATTAAAACTATATATATATATTATTTATCAATAAATAATTTTTACATTTTAAAAGGAAATAGACAAACTATAGATATATCAATTCTAATGTCAAATATAAATAACCTGAAAAAAATCCCTAGTATTATATTCTCATTATTGTATCACTGTTCCAATGACTATATTTTCAACTGCAAAAACAATGGTATGTCTCTGTCCCACAGACGATAAAATAAATGTGCGAGAACTTTAAATTCAAAGTATTTGTTGATTCTAATATTTTATGTATATATTCCAATTTTTTTAAAAATATTTATTTGGTTCAGATGACATTATACACATAAGTATTATTTTATATTTATGATGTTATGAAGAATTATCATCTTATAAGCAAGTATTATTTAAAAACAATATGAATAAAGAGACACTAGCTTTTTACATAGAATGATATGGTGGAAGTATCCTATAAAAATTTGATCAATCAATCTAATAAAATACACAATCAAATAAATATGACTCTTGTATATATTTTGATGTTTGTATTCTGTCTTTGAAACTATACATAACACTCATTTCAAAAGATAAAGTATTCTGATGGTTTGTGTAATGAAGCAATTTTGATGAATTTTCTTTTTACTATAAATTTGTTGCTTTCTGTCAAATTTTATTGGCAATCTGCTGTGGACAATGGGAAGATAATGTTATTTTTTTAACTTCCATTATATTTTGTGAATTATCTACTTTTAGGGTGAATAAAAAAAATCATGGGAGAAAGTTATAAGTGATTCAGTTCAAAGCAAAAACAAGAAAGAAAAGTTTTTTGTTCAAATTTTTCAGTCATATTTATAAAATTTTCTTATTGATATCAGATATAATTATAGTAATCATCTATATTTACTCACTAAACTATTTCTTGTAGAGCTTCATAAATAGAAAAATCTTATTACATAATAATGACAAATAAAAATATCATTTGACAATTATTATATGTAATAAATATTTACATTTTTAATCTACAAATAGCATTTTTTATTTCAACAAAAATGAAACAACCTACATCGTATTTTTAACATATTACACTGGAAAGATATTTTATACATATTTCCCAATATACCATGAAAATCCCAGCACATTATCTAATGTATATTTATTAAGTAGAAAATCTGAAATTTTCAGACATCCATATGTCATCCAATCCAATTATGTAACTTAAATAGCCATATGAAACTAAACTAAGTCCATATACACCATATATTAATAGCTTTAGCAATATAAAATTGCCAAAGCCTTAATAGCAAAAAAAAAAAAAAATTACAAAAAAAAAAAATCAAGTCAGATGTCACATGACATAATTTAAATAAGCTTGTATTTACAAATGTTATATATAGAGCTCGCAAAATAAGCTCTTAACAAGCTTTGCAGAATATTCTCAACTCCAGACCAGTTTCTGCTACTGGTGTCATCAGTGAGCTGCCAGGATATGCAAACATTAAATTAAAAATACCAGGACAAGCCCAGCACTTTATCTAATGTATAACTATTAAGTAGAAAATCTCAAATTTTCAGACATCTATATATAACTTAATAGTTATATATTAGATAAAGTGCTGGGCTTGTCCTGATATTTTTAATCTAATGCTTAAATATCCTGGCACCTCACTGACAATGCCAGTAGCAGATACTGGTCTGAGGTTGAGGATATTCTGCAAAGCTTGTTAACAGTTTGTTTTGCAAACTCTATATATAACATTTGTAAATACAAGATTATGAAAATTAGATCATGTGACATCTGACTTGATTTTTTTTGTAATTTTATTTTTTTGCTATTAAGACTTTGGCAATTTTATCTTGCTAAAGCTATTAATATATAGTGTATATGAACTTAGTTTAGTTCCATATAGCTATTTAAGTTACATAATCATTTTGGATGACATATGGATGTTTGAAAATTTCAGATTTTCTACTTAATAGTTAAGTTCTGGGCTTGTCCTGGTATTTTTAGTCTAATACTTCAGGCTGAGGTTGAGGATATTCTGCAAAGCTTGTTAAGAATTTATTTTGGAGCTCTATATATAACATTTGTATATACAAGCTTATTAAAATGAGGTCATGTGACATCTGACTTCATTTTTATGTAATTTTATTTTTTTCTATTAAGACTTTGGCAATTTTATATTGCTAATGCTATTAATATATGGTGTATCTGAACTTAGTTCATTTCTGTATGGCTATTTTAGTTAGATAACTGGATTAGAAGACATAGGCATGTTTGAAAATTTCAGATTTTTTACTTAATAGTTATACATTAAATAAAGTGCTGGGCTTATCATAATATTTTTAATCTAATGCTTAAATATCCTGGCAACTGGGGTTGAGGATATTCTGCAAAGCTTGTTAAAAGCTTATTTTGTGAGCTCTATATATAATGTTTGTAAATACAAGCTTATTAAAATTAGATCATATGTCATCTGATTTGATTTTTTTGTAATTCTCAATATAATATTAAACAAATAAAAAAGACAAATATATTTGAAAATTAAGCAATTATTTGTATTATTTACTATTGTGAATGCAATAACAAAAATGAAACATGTAACAAAAAATATATAATTTCATCTATGTCATATACTTCCCTATAGACATTTTTTTAATTGAATAAAGTCAATTTATGCTTTATAATATAATTAATAACAAACAATTTTATATTAATATTATTGCTGTCATAGCAACACAGTCGATATTTTATAAGTTAATATATCCATTATTTGAAAATCAAAGAAAAAAGAAAGCAAAAAAGACATATCTTGTTCATACTGAAATACATCTCCAATTTTAGTAGTCACAATTGCTGATTGCCCTGTATTAAAATATTTAAACTGTATGTATTTATATTTGATTGAGAATACATTCAGTCTTTAAAAACAATCAGTGCCTAAATCTCACCTGATGATTGGAGATTGTCTAAAAATGCATGTATAATAAAAAGGCGATCTATTAAATTTTACACTGGTTGATACTTTAGATATAGGGATGTTCAAGTCAAAAATGTTTTAAATTTAATTTTATTGGTTACATCACATGCACCACATGTTTATAGAAAATTGATTAATTTTTATATTTTTTATTAGCATAGTTTATGCACAAACACTAAACATAAGTGTATTAATAAACAAACATGATTTACAAAAGTTAATTTTAATTTTATTGTTACTGCAGTGTTCTTTAAATTTCTTTTATTATAGTACTATTTATAACAATTTTAATATGGAGAAGTCAAAAAAGTCAAAAAGTCCACCCATTAATGAACCTGAACCGAACAAGTCCGATTATGCTACTATTCACCTCTCAGACACAGAATCTATAAAAGCAGAGCCATCTCCAGTTTCATCTGAAAAACTTCGTAGTAATGTAATTTACAATTCTTTTTTCTAATAATCATTATTAATATTGCTGACATATAAATATTTGGCATATTTTGGTAGATAGCGTAACATTTTTCAGAGAATTATTTTGCTAGCTTTTATTACTACATATTGGAGGCACTGAAAGTTGCATATTAAGTATTATATATAAATACATTCAAAGGTTTCTAATGTTTAGGAGTTCATAAGTTTGAGCACTGAAAGTGATAGAACTGGGTACAATTTATGGATATAACTTCCCAGGTTTTCCAGCTACTATTACTCTAAACAATTCTTGGGAATACAGCAGCAGATTCAAACAGCAAAACAGTATCATATTTCAAGCTAATTAACACATATAAAATACTAGTTTTGTCACTTGAATGAAATTGTTGTGTTTAACCTGCTACTTCAGTTTTCAAATGTTACATGCACCATGCTACTATTACTACTGCTACTACTACTACTACTGCTGCTACTACTACTACTACTACTACTACTACTACTACTACTATTATTATTATTATTATTATTATTATTATTATTATTATTATTAGTAGTAGTAGTAGTAGTAGTAGTATTACTGTTATGGTTGCTGTTATTATTATTATTGTATGTTTTAAAGCAACCTTATTCATCAAACAAAGGTTACATCAGTGTAATTACTTTAACAAAGAAAAAAAAGTTTAAATATACATGTTGCAGCAGCTTTTACATGTGAATATAATTCTCTTCTAATACACAGCATTTAAAAGTCAGAGCATAATTAATAGCTACATATATATAATTTTAAGAATAGCAATATAAGGAGTGAATAAATGTTCTTCTGCTAAATTGTCTGAAGAATTGACAGTCCATGGTTGAAAGCATTGGTTGAGTTTTAACCAAAGTTTATTGAATATTCTTTTGCAAAATAGTCTGGGAAATTGATGGTTTGTGGTTCAGTTTTGCAAAAGTTAATAAAGTTTCTACATATGTGAAGTTGAAAAATAATCATTAGTGTATCAATGAGCATTTAGGTATTTTTGCTATATCTTGTAAATAGTTGATGATAATTATATTGTGTTGCAATGATGTATTTATCATTATTATGGCATATAGTTAGAAACTGGATTGGTGTTTCAGAAATGACTATGTAATGGTAAAGATGACTGAGTGTTCAAGGTTACTATCCCTTATTCTCAGATTGTTGCTAAAATGATTGTGTAGCAATGGGTGCTGCTATAAAAGCAAAAAGTGCATCTCATGCCCCAAAAACATACATGTTGTTGCATGTATAGCTGAGATGATGTTTCTGTTATATGACTCATGAATGCTGTTTATTGTGAGAATGCTTTACCTGTATGATGTGTTCAACATGATTTCCTGAGTGCATATTAGTGCTGAACAGATATAAAATGGATGATATGTTTTCTCTTCTCTGTGTCATATAGTTGGCAGAAAGGATCAGTTGTTGTGTACAGTCTGTTGTATCATAGAGAGTGTGATGTGGTTAGAAAGTATAAGTTAAGTCTTAGAAGAAAGTCAAAAAATGTTGGCTCTATGAAGTAACTGACTATTGTTTATTTCTAGTATTGGAAAGGGGTGATCAGCAGGTGGATTTAGATATAGCAGATTGTGAACGCTCCAGTAGATATACTTACCTATATTAAGTAGTGATATTTGATTGTAATTACTTTATAATTAGCATATGAGTGATGACAGGAATGCATGTGATGAGGTTGACCTATCTGTATCTATTATGTCCATGATACATTCTAGTGATAAAAATTATCTTATTTTGGCAGTTAGGAGATTTATACTCATTTGGATAAGAAAAACTTGAATGGAGTGCAGGCACAGTTTATTTGTGCTGGTCGAAAGCTAAGGTGTAGAGACAGTCTTTCTGTGCCATAGTAATTTGTAATAAAATGAAGAAATATAAATGTTAAAAGATTTGACAAATTTGATAATAGATAAGTAATTGGCTATTTTTATAATAATTAATTGGTTGAAAAGGCACATTTTTGAATAATAGTAAAAGATAAGTTTTGGATAATGAGGTAGTTATTCTTCTGGCAATATATTTTTAATCTGTTTTGGATTTTTAGCCTCATACCAGTAATTCCAACACAATAAGGAAATCCAAGAAAGGCAGAATATTGGCTATGATAAATTTGTGTATATAGCTTGCCAGTGTAAAAAAATCATATAGAAGTTGTGTTCAACTTATATTTAAATTTAAATATTGTAGTGTAGTCATCAAATATTTTTTGTAAATTAGGTAATTGCTTTTTGGAGGAAAGAAAAAAGTGATGTCATCTATGTAAGCAATGCAGAATATATAAAATCCAGTATTTGGAATTTGAATGCCTAGAACATTTTGTTGAATTTTGTTTATGAGAGGATTAATTTAGAATATAAATAATAAGGTGCTGAATGGTAAACTCTAAAGCACTTATTGGCTGGGGAAAAAAGAAAGTGTTGCTCTGCCATTGAGAATTATGTGAATTTTTCAGCTTGCTAATAGATTGATAAATGTGTATAAAAGGGTAGGAGGTATAAATGTGATGTGAGCATGTGAATTAAAATGTCAGCTGGAATCAAGTCACAAACAGCATCAATGTCAATTTACACATCTATGAGGACATATTTTTCTGTTCACAAACTGTTTTTAAAATGGTATTATATGTGACAACTGTTTCACCTATTGATGAGCCTTTCCTGGCATATTGCATAGATGATATTAGATGAAGTATGTCATATTCTATTTCCCCTTTTAATACTTTCTTAATAATTTTAATACCAATAGTGTCCATAGAGATAGTTCATAGGTTGGATAAATTGAATATCTGAGCAGGTTTTTTATTGAATGGAACTAAAGAGATAGGATATAAACCTTGTATGTTGTATAACTTTTGCTAAGTCACAGAGATATGTAGTGGTGAAATGATTAAGGTGGCAAAGACAAATTTGATGATTCCATGATGCCCAGTGTGACAATTGTTTAGTATTATGACAAACTGGAGTACAAAATTGACAGTATTGAAAGGTATATTGAAGTCTGGCTGTCCAAAGAGATTTACTTTCTGTTTAAAGGTACTAAGTTTGCAATCTATGTTTAAAATGATTATAAATTTGCTCTATCATGTTACATCTGGCATTTATTACTCATCAACTTGCAGGGCTGAAGGATCTCTAATTGTGGTGTGGTAGCCTAAAGCCCATCACATGTATCCAGAGGTCTATGTATGTTGTTGAGTCAGACAGATTAAAATACTAATAAACATGATTATGGTGCAAGAGAGTCATCATTCACAGGCTTTAGCATTAAATGCTCAGTGCCCTAGGATGTAACAACTTGCCAAGAATATAAGAACATTAGAAGTTCAGGGAGTCAGATAAGCCTTAATAAATGTTTTGGACTCTCATGTTTCAGTTCTAAAATGTTGCTTTACCTAAACTAAATGTATGAGCATGACCTCAGTAACTCATAAGAAGAATGTAGAGCAAGTAGTTAATGTATTGTGTGTATTTTGTAATAACACACTCACATCACATACATATATCAAACACAGATATGTTTAACTTACAGTTCCTTAAAAACATATAGAATCTATCTGTATAACTACATAACCTAGTTCTCTAGACTAGTACATTAATCATACTATATTTAGGGACTAAATAAATTAGTAACCTAGTTTAAAATACTAGATCTGCATCTCTAATCTGTAATATAAGGGGATAAAGCATATTTAATGGGCAATTAGCAATAAAACATTATAAATAGCTAATTCCCTGTGATAGACATGATTCATATATATAAAATTATAATTCAAAACTCTAGCTGAGCAAACTATAATATTATCTAGGATATAACTGAATATAACTACATTAATGAACATAAACCAGTCAGTTAAGGTGACAACAATAGGATCTCAAAACAATGATTTGGAAGTAATAAATCCAATTAATTAATATTTATTAAAATGAAGATATGAATCATATTTTCACAAAGAATAGATTAAAATTATGTACACTCATGGTTTTGAGATATTTTGCATATTAAAATAGATATATAATAAAATAATAAAATTATTAAGCTTGGTTGAAATAAAATGAATAGGCATAAACAACTGCAGCAATTTATAGATTAAATTAAATGATTACAGTGTGTTACAATTTTAAGAAGATTAATTTAAAAATACAAGTTTAATTTCAAACAAGACTGATGATAGATTTAGTTTTACTTTAGAGAATTTAGAAATCAGATATAGGACATTAGTTTATTTTATAGCTAGCTTTGATAGATTAAAATTAAAAGATTGAAAGTTTATATTTAAAGCTCTAACATTGCCACTATAACCATTGATTCTATTGTCATTAACAATGTGATTCATGGTTTATATTTGTCCATTTTATTAGACTTATCAAATGCTTGAATAAAACATTAGTCTGCTCAATTTCTTGCTTTGTCACGTGAACTTGTCCAATAGCTTTTCCATTAAATTACATATTGGCTATCAAACTAACCATTTTATGAAGAAAATTAAATTATAGCTGGGTCAAAGTAAATCCTTGGAAATTATATGAAATTTTTTGGTTTTGGTAATTAAAAATGAAATATTGCAGAAGGTCCTATAAATCATTATTATTTTGTTGGGAAAAGTAGGTGCAAATAATTGATAATGTTGGTTATTATTGAAATTTGTCAAAGCTTTTGAACATAAGTCAAATCGTTATGGAAAGAATATTTTTTTTAGATGTCATATTTTTACGCAAATGAGCACATTGATAATTGATTGTTTTTAAATGCTTGTATAAAATTGTATTTTAGTGCAATATTATTTTCTTTTTCTTTGTTTGACTTTTGAAGAAAGAAAAGGGCTAGTTTGAATTATGAACAGAACAATAGCCCGTGAAGGTGATAATGAATCCTTGGGGAAGCACAGAATTCTTTGGCACATAGGCAAGTGGTTGAATCAATTTGAGAGGCACTATATATTTTTTTTGTTTTCAGAAGACCTAGGATGTGTGTTTGTGCAATTTGTATCCAATTTTTTAGGTGTTATTTTGGAACTGAGTTCAAACCACAAACATTAAAGGGTGATATTTTTAGCTTCATATCTAATAATGTAAAAAAAAAAGAGTATTGGAAGAGTCTATAAGAAAGAGTGTTAGTTTTGAATTACATGGTTGAATCAATTTAAGAGGCACTATATATATATTTTTGTTTTTAAAAGACCTAGGATGTGTGTTTGTGCAATTTGTATCCAATTGTTCAGATGACATTTTGGAACTGAGTTCAAACCACAAACATTAAAGGGTGATATTTTCAGCATCATATCTAATAATGTAAAAAAAAGAGTATTGGAAGAGTCTATAAAAAGAGTGTTAGTTTTGAGTTACATGTTTTATAAAAAGGTAGCTAGCAAGGGTTCAAATGAAAGCTTTTTAGAGCTGCTACCAATGGCAGTTGACTGATATTTGTTTTTGATGGAGTGAAAGATTGACAGCAGCATGATTAGGAGATATTTCAGAGTTGAGATTCATTTTAAAATGTAAGTTGTAGGTTGATGATTGGAAGTGGCCATGATTTGGGATGTAGCCCATGAGTATTGAGTCATCTGATAAGTGATTGGCTGATTTTAGAGGTGTTTTTACTTCTTTTATTTGCCTTTTGCTGAGACATCCAAGTTTTCTTTTGGCAACATAGTCTGAAGGACAATTTTTAATGGATGAAAAACATGGAGTCAGGGTGTCCATGATGTCAGTGTTTGTTTTATTAATTATAGTCTTGAGGATCTGGTTATTTATTATTTGGTGCAATTAAGTTAGTCCCAGTATTTTATTCATATAAGAGGGTGTGTGTTTGAATAATATTTTGGTGTGTATTTTGGCTGTTGTTGTAACTAGTTATGATGGAGGTATGATCTGTTTGATTGGTACTGTCAACCATTTGAGAGATCATTCCTTACTTTGTGAATGTGTGTTTGTTTTAGTAAAAATCTGATTTTTATTGTGAATATACATGTGGGTTCTTCTTCATTCACTTGATCACATTGCAGACATTGAGCTTTAGGGTGACTATAAGGTGATCCCTTTAGCCATATAAATAGCATTTTGGCTTTAACCCTCTTATATAGAGGAGAAGCATGGCTTCTTAGTCAGAGATCTAGGTGAGAATGGTGAGAAAATTATATGTTTTTATTGTTTTATTTTGAATTCAAAATTATTGCTATAGATTGGAATGGGGGTGTCTTTGAGGTAGATTGGCTGTAGTGAGTCCATGACTCCAAAAGGCTTCATCAATTTTTTGATGTCTTGAAGATTATATCTCAAATATTTTTTAGAATCCATGTTATGTAACTCTGGTGGTGCTCATTAACAGTTACACATGCAAAATGATCTAGTGTCTTAACTATATATATATATATATATATATATATATATAGTTAATGACTCAAGTATATATATATATATATATATATATACACTTGAGTCATGGAATTCAATAGCAAGATATCTTGGATTGTGAGGATTGCAAGTAGGAATACAGAGTTCCATATTTTATGTAAACTGAGAGCCTCATATAATAATAATTCTTGGGAATTGATATAGAGAACAAATTAAAGTTGGTAGCAGATAAAACGATTGAACAATCAGAAAAGAATTGGCAGAATGTGGTATATTGTTGAACCTTTCATTAATGTTATTTAATATTTCTGTTGTCCATGTAACTTGGAGGAAGAGCAAGCTTTTCTATATTGTCTTGATTGGATAAGTCAAGGATTTTAATATCATTATAAATAGATTTTTCTAGATCTAGAGATTTGCTTTAGAGCTGGAATACTAAGGGTGATCTTTGTTTTGTTAGTATTTGTGTTTTTTGAGCTGTGATGGAATAAATTAAAATCTTTTTTGAGCTGTAACAATCAACAAAAAATATGAATAACAGATTGCTGTATAAGCACACATGGGAAATTTTCTATATATATGATGTACTATTAGTTTTTTCTTTTTAATTAAAAAGTTATAAAACTTACCATTTCTGGTAATGTTTTTTATGTAAGATTTGGAGATTTGAATCTATAACTTTTAGTTGTTATGCAGACAATATCAAGATTTTGTGTGGAACTGGAATAATAATAATAATAATAATAATAATAATTATTATTATTATTATTATTATTATTATTATTATTATTATTATTATTATTATTATTATTATTATTATTATTATTATTATTATTATTATTATTATTATTATTATTATTATTATTATTATTATTATTATTATTATTATTATTATTATTATTATTCTTTTTCTTCTTCTTTTTCTTCTTCTTCTTCTTCTTCTTCTTCTTATTATTATTATTATTATTATTATTATGTTTCAAAGTAAACTTTATTAAGCAAAAATTGGTTACATCAGATTGTACGTTGTATAATATATTACCAAACTAGGAGATATCATTAATTACAGAAAGAAACACTTTTTTTTTCTATTAGAGTCTTTAGTAATTGTTATTGTTTTCATAGTTCAGTTCTTACTGTTGGTCTGTTCTGGATTTCCATTTTTTCTGAGATTATGTTTTGTGTTTCCATTATAATGCTGCTCTTATTTTGAAGAGAGACCAAGTGGCAACAAAAATGTCTGGTGGTGCAAGAAGATTGTCCCTTTCTTTAAGTTTTTCTAGCTTGTTGTGATATGTGTTAGGATGTCTTCTTGTATTGTTTCCTAAGGTAAATGTACACCTGGTACATCATAAGGCATATAAGCTGAAAGTGGCTGCACAAATTGTTGGTATTTTGTTTTCCTTGAATGTTTTCAGCATTTTTTCTATTGTGGTATCATTTTTCCTATAATTGTGCAACAACAGTTGTCTAACTTTTTCTAGGCCTCTACAGTAGTGTATCAAATGTTCTTGTGTTTCTTCTTCCCTATGACCGAAAGAACATATTGGATCAACATTTAGGTAGAATCTTCTGATGCAAATGAAATGTGCTGTAGCTAATGCATTAAGATTCAATTTGAGAATGAAGTCAAAAAATTTTGGTTCTAGGTACCATCTTTTGTATTTTTTGAGTAGCTGGCTATTATCTATTCCCAGTACTGTTAGCTTATTATTATCTTCTTGGTTCTGAGATAGAAAATCATGTATTTGCCAATAAGTGTATTTAATAGGCCTCTTAAGTGTTATTTTATTTTTAATGCTTCCAATACTTACTAATAGTGTATTTATATAATTATCTGTGGGAGAGGGTCGGTCAGTGGGTATGATTTCTAGTTTTTTCTCTATGTTTGGAAACCATTTAAATATGGCAATCAGTAGATTTACTGTTTTTTGTGTGTAGAAAGTTTGTATTGCATGCAGTCCAAGGCCATTCCATTTTGTTGGTTGGTTTAGTTGCTTCATTGAGATTGCTACTACTTTCCTTTTCCATAGCAGCTTGTTGCACAATGAGTTAATTGCTGAAATAAATGCTTTTGTGAAATTTATTATTGGCAAATAGTAAGTGATCTTTGTCATAATAATCTGATTGTATAAAGATAATTTTGAGTACATTGAGAGATAGGATTTTGAGTGATTCCACGATTTTCTCTGCCTCTGCTTTAAGTTTATTTTATATTGACTTTTTCATTTGATTCATGCCCAAGTGGAAAGGGAAATCCAGAAACATACTGGATTTACCTTGATATATCTGTGTGTTTAATTTACCTGTAAATATTTCCCATGCAGCTGATTTGTTGGTATTGATTTTTAGCCTGAAATTTGCTGTATATTCTTTTATAATTTCCTGCAGTATAGGTAATTGCTTTTTTGATTTTAAAAATACTGTGACATCATCCATGTAAGCTATACATGGTATGTATGTGTTGGTGTTTGGAATTAGAATTCCTTGGATCTTATTTTGTATTTTCTCTAACAGAAGGTTTATATATAATGTGAATAATAGTGTGCTGAGTGGAGATCCTTGTGGGATTGATTGGCTGGGGTAGAAGGATGATGAAGCTCTGCCATTGAGGGTGATATGAATTTCTCTGTTTAGTAGCAGGTTGGTGATTGTAGATAAGATTGTGCAAGGTATTTCTGTTTTTTTTAGTTGAATTAATAGTGTTTTGATTGGCACTGAATCAAATGCACTTTCAAAGTCTAGTTGCATGGCCATTGGAGCATATTTTTTCTTTTTAATTACTGAGTTAATGATTGTTTTGTATATTAGTGCTGCTTGACCTGTTGATGAACCCTTTTTTGCATACTGATGTTGTGATGATGATATTATTATTATTATTATTATTATTATCATCATCATCATCATTATTATTATTGCTGCTGCTACTGCTACTGCCACTACCATGACCACAACTACCACTACCACTACTACTACTACTACTACTACTATTATTACTACAACTACTACTACTACTGCAGCTGTTACTACACTATAGCACACCACACTGCAAAATGGGGAAGAGCATGAAATTTTGTAAACTATATGGGGAGAGAGTGTGTTCAAATGGAGAATTTGCCTTTGATGTTGTTAAGCAGATTGTTAAAAAAAAGAGGTGACCTAAAAGTTACTTGAGCTGTATCTGCACAAAATTTCCAAAATCTTGTTGAAATATTAGGAATGTAAGGGAAGCTAATCCATGGCTTGGGCACATTGTCATTGTCAAGAGCATTATTAATATTCATATAATTTTTTTTACTATATGAATTGATAATATTAAATAGTGCTATCACACTTATAACATAAAGCTGTATAATTAATATCAATTAGTCAATTAAAATGGCTGAGCACTTTTAAGAAACTGTACTTCTCATAATCATAGCCAGTTCTGACTTGTTTGTTGAAATCATTCTATCAGTATAATATGCAATCTCTATGCAAATGAGTCAGTTAGACCATCTTTTTGATATAGCAAAACATGCTTCTTTGTGATTATTGGTGAAGGAGTCCTCTGCTATGAAGTAAGCCTTCTTTATGTTATGCTTAACATCATGCCTCTCAGTACAAACCAATTTTGAAGATGTAGGTTCAAACTCATGTCCTGATATTAATTAATTATACAGCTTTACATTATAAGTGTGATGGCACTATTTAATATTATCATAATTTGGACAAGCGTAAAGTCATAAATCTACAAGTTATATTAATTGATGTAGAATGATTGTACTGATGTCCATAAGATCTTTAATGTATTCTTTGATATTACATTTTCTATTGGCCTCATATTTACACCTATTTTTGTTTCTGTGTAAAAAATCCTTTAGCCCTGACATTTTGTGTTTATAGTCAATCATAGATTTATTTCTTTGAATGCATAAATCCAAAAAATTTATGTCTTGATATTTATACTACATTTCTACAGTTCATTCAAGCAGAGATTCTCTATTAAGTTCTGCTAGGATGTTATTAATTTTGTCTTTGACAGTACAAATAAATACATCCCATATATATCTAACATATGTATCATTTATTGCAAGCTCTAAATAGCTAGAAAGAATTATGTTTTTGAATTTAGAGAGTACTAAACTGCTAATGATTCTATTGTTTGGCAGCCCCATGGGCCATCCCTGTGTCATTTTATAATTTTTCTTTTTAGCACAGGCTATTATTTCATTGTCAATCTACCTTAACACCTCAAGAATAAAATCTTTCCTATGGTGGTTGTAGTTATTTTGCTGTAAGGTTTCTTGAATGCATGCAATGGAAATGTCTATAGGCATTGAACCATAAAGTTATTTTATATCCAAAGAGTTGAGAGTATGGTGGTCATTAATTTTTATGTCTTTAAGTTTTTTTTATACATTTGCAGGAGGACTTGATTAAATAAGAGCAAAATATGAGGTCATTAATTAAGTAATCAGCTATTAATTTTGTAGCTTTAAAATAATAAACTCCAGTAAAATTTATCATTAGTCTTAATGGAAAACCTTATTATGAAGTTTAATGTTTGCAAAAAATGAGGCAGTATTGCTGACAATGAATAAATAGCAAAATACTCAGTCCTGTTGCAGAATCTGCATAAAACAGTGGAGTTGAATGTATCATTACACATTGATGTTTACAAATTTTAAGTTTGCAATCTATACATTTGTTTTTAAATTTAAATCACCACCATTTATAAGTACTAATCTGTTGCCCTTGTCTTTTTTTATACATATAATGTTATTATTCTTACAAAATTGTGTGACTAAATTGTTTGGCTTCCACTATCTTTCCAGCCCAATTATAAATTACTTTATTAAAATTATGTAAATTGAACAATCTAGTAGTTCTTTTTATAAAAAAGCAAAACAAAACTGTGAATATAAGTCAATTTTTCTGGACCATGAGTTTGCTACAAAATATGTCTCTAATGTCAGAACCATTTGCACAAAGAGGGATGATTGAAAGAGAAAATTCAAGCAGGCATGAGTTATTGCAAGATACTTGCATTCAATCAACAGGAAAGAATATTGCATCCCTTTATCAAAAAAATGGAACAGCTGACATTTGTAAAATTACATTTCTCTCAATAATTTGCATATTTTCTAACATTTGTATGTTCATCATGTTAACTGTGTAGTTCATTTCTTCTGCACTATGATTTTGGTGAGAATTCACTGTAAACTGACTTAGTGCTATTAAGTTTTATTATACATATCTTTATATCTTTTCATAGTGGCTTCACTCACTTCAAGTTTTTGGATTATTTCACTAGTATATGAAAAGAGACTAATTTTGGATAATTATATTTTTATTATAGCATTTTATTTATCCTTAAAGAATAAATGATCTTTATTCAGATACAAATGTAGCTTCAGAAACATGTTGTTACCAAGTGTTATAGACATGAATACCATAGAAATCAAGTGAAAAACTTATAAAATAAAAATAGATAATTTGCTTTGCTAATTTATTGTTATTGCAATTCTTAAAAAAAAAGAAAGAATACAAATCATAAATAAAGATATACCACTTGTTTTTTTTATTTTTTTTTACTTACAATGATTTTGTGATTTTTTTCTTTTAACCACTTATCAGTATATCTGGTTATTATGCAATACTAGGGTTTGTTAATTAAATTATTTTTATTCTGAGGATATTTAAAAGCTAATGATCACTTGTGCAAACATTAATCAGCAGTTATATTGTAGAATATTAATGATTTAGAGCTATTAAATAAATTATTTATATTTAGTTACTTGTTGATATAGGGAACTTTTATAAAGAATCTGAAGAACTAACTTACTTATTCTCTCTCATTCCTAGTTACATGCTATTTTGGTGTGAAGTATTGGTTTTCTTATTTTCATAATATTATAATTGGGCATTAGCAAATCGGAATCTTTCAATTTTGTTGTCCCATTACAATTTGCCGACCAACTCTTTGGAATATAATAAAGATTATATCATTATCATCCTATTTTTCATTTCAATTTAGCTTTCGATTGTGATGCATATTTGTTAATAAAGCTCTTTGCATTTCAATTTGGTGCAATTTGTGGGACATATTGATTAAGGCGAACCTTGCCCACCTGTACAAAATATGTATGGCGCGTCATTGACCACATATCGTCTAGTAAAAATAAATCAGGCATGTATTATATATATATATACCTGATTATAATTTTACAGTATTTGTAATTTTAATTTATTTATGTCTCTATAAATTTCACTACCTTTATATATATCCATTTGATCGTTGATTTTTTAATGGATCAATGGCTGGATATTCTTTGACGGAATCATAATATTTACTTGGATTCATTTTTTTTTTTTTTGATAAAAAAGTAGTCTACTTATTTATTTACAATGGATTAATGTGATAAGTAAACATGATGACCTTTGTATTCTCCTGTTATCGATATTCCTTAGAAAGTTTTATAGGTAATTTTTTTTTTACAAAAAATTAAGTTGCTAAATTTTAAAAATAAAAATAAGAGATCAGTTTGGTAAGTATCTGCTCCAGTTATTTAATCAACGTCAATATTGTAAATTAATCTATTACTAAATTAATTGTCAAAATATGTAAAAGCAATTGATTGATTAAGTAATAAAATTTAAAATATTTGTTTTAAATCACATAGATAAATAATTAGGCTGCTGTCTTAGCATTTTTGTTTTTGATTTGTAGTATAATCTCTGCCCGAATACCTGTGATTGGTTTATTTTGTTACAAACCACATGAGCATTATGACAGCAGTGGAATACCTAATATTTTTCATTTTCAGAGGGCAATAATAAGCTAATTTAAAAAGAAAACATTTAAAAATCATACTAATAAAAAAGTTACTTACGAATAGCATGTATAACTGTTTCTAACAATAAAACAGGCAAATAAGAAGAGAAAATTAGTCAAGCATTGATGGTCGAGAGGTCAGCAACAGCCGCTTTCTCGGCTGATGCTATGACACATGAGAAAAAAAAAGAAAATGTTAAAATATTATGTAAATATTTTATGTAAAATCTAATTTAAATCAACACAAACACTTTAAAATTTGCTTTGATAATAGAATACTACTTGATATAAATGTAAAATAGGTGTGTATATAAAAGATAAGGAAGCACATATAAATAGCTCACTTTAGTTAAAGCTAATCATTATTTGTCATGTAGTAGAAGTTATTTTGTGGCTTCCAAATTCAGAGAATTAATATGTAAATAAAAAGGTAAAGTGTAAATAATTATATATTTTTAACATTCTTCTATTTTTGTGTCTTTTGTTGAACAAAATCATAAAAAATTCAGTTTGTTTTAATTTACAGGTTTTATTTACCTATGCAGTGGTCCTACTGAGAATTAATCTAGATGCTTGAAATTAAGATAATTACTCTAAATGTTACATTACTGGAATTAGTTGTCCCTTTTCACATTTATTTTAAGTAAAGGCTTGCATTTTTATTATAGAATTACTAAATGTTTTATCCAAATCGTTAAAAATATATACTATTTTTTAAAATGCATCCACTTTTTAAATAATAACTTACTATTGAAAATGATGCTTAGATTAGTAATAAGGTATCAGTCTCATGAACTTAAAGTCTATGGAATTCAATTAGCTCTGAACATTTTTAAGTGACAAAGGCTTGTCATGAAATGCTGATCAACTTTATCACATCCAATGTTTGAATATCAAATGATCTGTGAGTGACAAACCAATATTAAAAGTCCATGGTATGGCATTTCTAATTTGAATGTCAAATATCTCCACCACCCCCCATGTGACAAACTATTGTTAAAAGCCTGTGGAATTCCATTTTAAACTATTTAATTATTTATTTTTTATTATTATTGGAAATAGAGGAATTGCTATATCTTGTTTATTAATAATAGGACCTACTTGTATACAGTAAAAACAAAGCTAATAAAATATTATGTAGGATTGGTAGAATACAAATAGTAATAATACAACAGTAACAGTAAGTCAAGCATTGTTAGCCGAGAGGTCAGTGCAGCTGCCTTGCAAGCAAGCAGTTAGTTGCAGACGGTTGTTGGGTGTTCGCCTCACGGCCGATGCTATGACATATAGAGAAAAAAAACAAAAACAGTAACAGTAAGCATTAAACAGAAAGTTATAGAACAGATTAGTGTTTTTAAATTTTGGAAAGTTGTACAACTGATTAAGGATTTAATGATAACAAAATGAAAGTCTTGTAATGGATGAACAATTTATTTGTCCATTGAAATCCTCATTCTAATAATAGAAAATGAATTTATAGTTTACTGAAATTATACTAACAAAAGAAATTTGTTAAATATTTTGTCTGCAACATAGATTTCTTTACAACAAATAAGGACTGTTAATAAAATTTTACTATGGCAGAAAAGATTGGAAGCTTTAGAATTACGGATTTGATAGATGAAAGAAATCAATTGAATAAGATGGGTACATGAGAAGAGTTTAAAAAAAAAAAAGGAAAAAAGTTTATTTATTGAGAAATTTTTTTAAAAAAATTCTTAAATATGAGAATTATAAAACATATATGCTAAAATGAGTTATGTTGAATAAAAGGAAGAGAGTGGAGCAAGAATTTGATCAATGAATTTAGGGAAGAGACGTTCTGAATATTTAAGAAACAAAGAGAAAAAATCGCCATAAAGAAAATGGTTTGATAAGTAGCTAACTTATGATGATAGGTATTTTGTTATTACTACTGTTATTTATTTAATGTAGGCCCTATTTTATTTCTATTTCAAATTACGAGTAAACAGCAACGTTGAAACATTTAACAGCAGAACAGGTTTGATTTACAATGAGTTTTTTTAAATCTAAGCGCTTTCAGTATTGAATAGTAGCATAATCGTAGTATTAAATGACTAAAGTCAGTTGAGATATGGATTATTTATCTTTTAGACATATATGTGGTCAAGTGTATCAGTAGTATGAGATAGTGTGGAGAGTTGAGGGTCGTGTGAAAGTCTGAGCTCAAAATACCCTATATATTACATTGTTTGTACAGATATATATAACCTGTATGTTAGATTTTAAAGAATAAATTATCATAAAATTAAATTTTTAGGAGTAGAGATAATTTACATACTAATGACGAAAAATGGTAGCTACAAATGCTATTTTTTTAGAAAGAGGGGGTGATAGAGTTCTTTTTTTTTATTAATGGCATGAATGTCTGTAGCTATTGATCACATCTCCTTCACTTTTCTCTTTCTATTATCTCTCTCAGAGCAAATGTTGTCCGCCGTAGAGAGATCAAAGTTGTGGTGGCCTGACTGCAACTCGTGATCCAAGAAAACGGAAGTGTTCACTACTTTTCTTAACCCGATTGTGTAAATAAGCAGGTTATAATTTTTTTTTAGAAAAGTAAAAAGTATCCCCCCCCCCATTTATTAATGTTAATGTTATTCGTTAATTTATTTTTATATTTATCTTCTACTTTTATTATTAAACTTTAACTCGGTTGTTGTTTTTTATTTTAGAGAAAAATACTTGCATCTGGAAATGGCAATACCGATATTTGATCTTAATTATTTATTATCTTATTCTTTTAAATACATTGTGTTTGTATACATAAAGGGCAACTCTATCTATTATCACACTTATTATTACACGCAATTCATATTTTGTTAGTTGATATACATAATGATTTTCCTTTTGCCGTTTTTTTTTTTATAATTCATATCATAGGTCTTTTAATAATCACATTTTGATTAGTTTTGCTGTAAGTTCTCGTATCAGTCTGCTTTATATTATATCTTTGATATCTAAAAAAAAAAAGCTAAATATTTTTGTTATACTTATGCCATTTAAAAAAAAAAAAAAATATTGGATCAATATAATATAAATAAATATATGATCTCTAATGTTCTGACCCTCCAAACTCTTTTTATAGTTTTATTTTACCAGCGTGTATCGCGCGCTCTATTGTTTAAAGTAACAACTAAATTTTAAAGAATTAAGTAAATTTAATGAAACTATCTTAGTAAAATCAATATTTTTTTGTAAAAAAAATAATAATGTAAATAATAATTATGAATTAATAAAAATGTTTGATATCTATTTTAATACAGTATGTTTTTGAATTTACTTGGATTATATTTCTGCAAAAAAAAATCAGTTAATTAAATTTTTGATACTAAAAATATTTGTTTTGCAGAGATAAAAAAAATGTGGGTGTGCGCGTGCGAGGGGGAGAGAGAGAGAGAGAAAGTGAGAGATAGATAGATAGAGAGATAGATAGAGAGAGAGAGAGAGAGAGAGATAGATAGATAGAGGGAGAGAGAGAGAGAGAGAGAGAGAGAGAGAGAGAGAGAGAGAGAGAGAGAGAGAGAGAGAGAGAGAGAGAGAGAGAGAGAGAGAGAGAGAGAGAGAGACGAACTGAAAAAGAAGTAAAGATGAGAGATAAATAAAAAATATTTAGCAAAAATTAGAAATGTGCAAAATGATGTTTTTGGAAATATATATAATTTCTGATTGATCACGAATAGATAAAAAATATATTCATTCTCATCAATCTTTACAAAATACATTGAAATACAATTTTATGACAAAACAGTAATAATAAGATCATGAGAAAGCAAAATATTAAATCTCATAAGAAAGGTTTTGAAATAAGCAAAATGAAAGGTTTTCATTTTATCTTTTAAATATTTTATACCCAATATGTTTTAGTGAAATAGTAGATTAGTAATCTAGAGAGCTAAAAAATCCTGTATTGAAGTTCTGTTATTTCTGTTACTAAAACATCGATGACCTTCTTAGAACCAATTCATAGATTATTATTATTACTAATAAAAATATTTTGATTTTTTAAAGACTGTTTAGTACTTTTTTTATTACTTATATCTTTAAGAATATCCCATAACTACTTTTAGTAACAGAATCAAAACTGTACTTGCATAACATAGTTATGATTCATATATAACTTACTTGATATTTATGGGACGGCCAATTATTCAAATTTGTTTTCAAAAACCTTGATACATATATCTTTCATATAAGTAAAAGAGGTTTATAAATGAAGTACCATTTCTAGATACATTAAAACAATTTATTAACGAATTAAATTCTAGTAATAATAAAGAGAAATGGTAGATATCTATGTGTTACTTAATTTCACAATAACATCAAAGACATTTGCAATAAATAATTTAATGCAAAATGTAGTGTCTATAAATCTGATCACACTTGTAAACAATAGCAAGGACAAATGTAAACATGATCTAAAGTTGTATATGTTTTGGAATGTAAATGTGGACTGTCTATACCCACACACATATATATATACTATTTAAAGTAAGGATAAATATATTTAATCATCAATATGAAAGGTTTAATAAGAATTTTATGTACAACTATTTTAAACAATTAATAGAACCAAAAAAATGTATCAAGTATTTGTAAAAAAAAAGTAATGTGTGAAGAATGTTAAAAAAATAAATATGTATGGTTAATTGAAAATTCAAAACATTGATGTTTTAATAAACCAATAACAACATACATTGTTCCCTTATAGGTAAAAACAAATATTGAAAGAGGCCTAAGTTGCATGAAATGTATACTATAAAAATTTATACAAACATATTTGTAGGTTAATTAAAATGACTTCTAGAAAATCTATCTTATTATTCTTTCTCCTTTTTTATTCTCTATGCATTGATTATTAATGTATATATATAATTATAATTAATACAACATTTCTTTATCACTTTATATACTGCAACCATATTATTTAAAGGAAATGGTATGTATAAAATGAAAAAAGGAAGGTGTTATAAATTATAAAGTCTGTTTTGAGGAAGATTCTAATAGCACATATTTTATAGTCATTTTTATTTTCATTTGTTAATATATATAAGTTTATTGGCTTTTGTACCTCTGAGTTTAAGATCAAAAACCCCTTTGTCTTTCTTCTCAATTGCCTAATAATTAGGCAAAATGAATGTGTGTGTGAATTTAAATTTTTTTTTAATAGATATATTCTATCATGACATGCAAAAATAAATCATGGCCCTTATTCTCAGGAGGCTGTAAAGTCACCAGCCAAGGCAGCAGTTGGTGGCTGAAGATGGAGGGTGCTAAGAATATCCTCATTGAAACCCAGGCTTCCATTTGATGATGATTTTTTATTTAGGTATGTATAACTGCAGATCACTTTCAAGTAAAGGAAAATTGCATGAATTTGAAGAACTGTCTTATATTAAATGGGACATTATTGGACTTAGTGAAGTTAGAAAAAAAGGTGAAGAGATAATTGATTTAAAAAGTGGGCATGTATTCACAAATATTGGAAGTACAAGTAGAGTAGAATTCATTATAAATAAAAAGTAGAAGAGAACAATGTGGAGATTAATGGTGAATTAGACAGAGTGGCAAGATATTAATAGCAGATACCAAATGCAGATAATTCAGGTTTATGCCCCCAACAAGTTTTCATAGAGATGAAGTAGTAGAAGATTATTATATGGATGTACAAAAGGCTTTTATCAGACTAAACAACATTTTAAAATTGTCATGAGAGATTTTAAAGCTAGAATTGGTAAACAAATGAAAAATAAAAGTGTTGTAGGTAAATTTGGTAATGGTAATAGAAATAAGAGAGGACCTAGACTTGCAGAGTTTGCAGAAAAAGAAAAACTTTATATTATGAATTCTTTTTTTGAGAAAAATGTTATAAGGAAATGGACATGGAAACATCCAAATGAAGGTACAGCAGAATTGGATTATATTTTGACTAACAGAAAATACATATTTCAAGATTGTAATGTTTTTAATAAATTTAACACAGGAAGTGATCATCGATTAGTAAGATGTAAGATACTTGTTAATGCAAAACTAGAGAGACAAAAATTATTAAAAAAAACAATATTTACAGTTGATATTCCTAATCTTCAGAAACATTCTAATGAATTTAAATTAGAACTTGCAAATCAGTTTCAAGTATTAATAGATTTTGAATATGATTCAGATTTGAATGAAATTAATAAGAAAATAACTGATACACTTTTAAAAACTGCAACAAAGATAGCTGGTAGAAGAAAGCAGCAATTGACCAATAAAATTTCTACTGAGACTAGAGAATTAATGAAGAAAAAAAGAAATATGAAAATTTATAAAAATGATGCATTAAAAAGAATTGAATATCTCAAATTTTGTAAAATGGTACAAAAAGAGTTGATAATGATATAAGAAAATATAATTGTGAACTAGCAAGGAAGGCTGTAGAAGAGAATAAAAGTCTCAAGAGTGTAAAACAACATTTTGGTATTGGTAGGAAACTTATATCTGCAATAAGAAAAAAAAGATGGAACTATTACCAAAAAGAGAGATCACATTATGAAATAGGTAGAAGAGTTCTATCAAGAATTATATAGTAATAAAGAACAAGTACCTCCTACATCTACTATATCTTCTGAATTGCCCAGAATTTTACATGAAGAAGTGAGACATGCAATTAAATCTATGAAGAAAGGAAAAGCTCCAGGTAATAATGGAATTATAATTGATATATTAAAAGAAGCAGGTGAAGAAATAGAATATTTTTTGGCAAAGTTATATACCAATGATTGGAGGAATGCAATATTAATATTTTAAAAAGCTGATAAAGAAGATACTAGAAATTACAGACCTATCAGCCTTTTGTCAGTTTTATACAAAATTTTTACCAAGATAATTACAACTTGTCTACAGAAAACATTGGATTTCAACCAATCAAGAGAACAAGCTGGATTTAAAAGTGGTTTTAGTACAGTAGATCATATCCAAGTATTGAGAGAAGTTATAGAAAGCACCAATGAATATGAGTTGCCATTATGCTTTAGATTTGTAGATTATGAAAAGGCATTTGATTCTATAAAACATTTCTTCAGTGATTAAAGCATTGGATCATCAAGGTATAGACCCATGATATTGTCATATTCTAAAGAATATTTATAAAAATGCAACAACAATAATTAGATTACATAATGATGCTAGGAAGGTTAATATTGAGAAGGGTGTAAGACAGGGTGACTCCATATTTCCAAAATGTTTTACAGCAGTGCTGCAAGAAGTATTTTGTGGATTAAAATGGGAACCTAAAGGAATAAAAGTAAATGGAGATTATTTAAGTCATTTGGATTTTGCAGATGATGTAGTTGTTTTTGAAAACAATGCTTTAGAGCTTCAGGAAATATTGCAGGACTTGTCAAATGAAAGTCAGAAAGTAGAACTAAAGGTAAATGTTAAAAAAATTAAAGTAATGTTCAATGGATTTTCTCAAAATATGAAAATAAAGATTGATTATGATGAGTTAGAAGAAGTTAACAACTACAAATACCTTGGTCAGATTATTACTACAGATGGAAACATAATGGATGAAATTAATCATAGAATTAAACTTGGTTGGAGTGCTTTTGGTAGAAATAACTTGATACTAAAAGGAAATATGCCTGTGTTTGAAAAGGAAGGTTTTTAATAAATGTGTTTTACCAGTTCTTACTTATGGATCTGAGACTTGGACACTTAATAGAAGAGCAATACAGAGACTTCAGACCACTCAAAGAAATATGGAGAGATGCATGTTGGGAGTAACAAGAAGAGATCAAAAATGTAATATATGGGCAAGAGAAGAAACAGATATTACTGACATCATTGAAAGAATTAAAAGACTGAAGTGAAGTTGGGCTGGACATATTTCTAGAAGAGATGATAATAGATAGACAATTGAAATCTTAAATGGGATTCCAAGAGATTGTAAAAGATCTAGAAAGAGACCATATGTGAGATAGATGGATGAAACAAAAAAGTGCAGGGGTGATTTGGGGAAGAGAGACTAGAGATTAAAGAAGATGGATTGAACTTAGAGAGACCTTCATCCTGCAGTGGATTGATAATAATTGGCAATGATGATGATGATATATATGCGGGTGTCTACTGAATGTGTGTTGAAATTTATATTGGACAGCAATTTCTGAATTTTTAAATTTATTATATATATTCTAATGATTTTAATGATTGGCATTGATATGATAAAAAGTCAACACTATTAACAAGTTCATTTAAATGTTTCTTTAGGAATCTAGCTTATGAATTATATTAACAATGTATTCAGACTTGTTTATTTCATAAATATATACAATTGCATACAGTCCATAAATAAACATTAAGGATAAAATGCAGTTAACTTTATTTAACTTTTTTCCCCCTTCTATTTACAGAAGCTAGAACAAACCTTCTTAGCTCTTTTTGCCTTTAGGAAAAAAAATATGGCTCCAATTGAGAATAAAGTAGCAATAATTGTGCAAGGAGCCAGTGGGATAGGAAAAGCAACTGCAGTAGAATGTCTTAAAAAAGGTGCAAATGTAAGTAATGAAGTATCCTTTTTGTGAAGCTGTACAATTCATGTTTTACATTTTATAAGTTAGTTATTTTTCTGTGTTTTTAAAATACACAATACCATAATTTATTTTAGCTTGTCATCTATTATAAAATTTGATGTGTGTGGCGAATATAACATGTTAATTGTGCTTTAGCATATTTCAATGATAACATGATGCACCCATGTGGTGAACAAAAAATCCCAGATGTAATAAAAATAAAGATTTCATCTTATTAGTTCTTCATTTACATATTTTGTGCTATTGTACTTATGCCTATTATTTATTTACTTGCTGTGAATTCAAATGCAAAGCTAGTTTAAGATCTTTAGAACTATTACTTATAAATGGGTCCCTATAGCTGTGAAAGAAAAAAAATTACCTGGAGCTACAATATTTTAATTAAAGATTGATAATTTATCATTATTTACTAGCGTAATGCAAATACAAACATGCTGTTTGTCAATGTTGTTTTTAAAAAGTAACAATTCAAGAAAGAAAATTATACATTTGATGTTTTAAATGGTGGATGATCCTTTTCAATTAATTTATTTGATTTAATAGAATAACATGCATTTGTGCATTATGGTTTACTCTTTTATATAGTTTTTACAATTTCAAAAGTTAAACTACTTCTTTTATTGGCCCTTAAAATGTCTTGAAAATTGTAATTTGTACAAACGTTTTTCAAACATGATATTATGTTTCAATGCTTTTGCTTTTAACTTTCTTATATTCTATGTGTCTTGTTAATGACTCTCAGTGCATACATGTTTGTAGCAACTTATCTCCATATTGCATATTTTTTTATTAGAAGATTTTTGTGGATTAACCTTCTTAGCATTCTTATGAATTCTTTTTATCTTTCATTGCTCTCTGATTGCTATATATATAGTTACAAAATGAGCCTTTGCACTGAGTAGGATTGAGTGACCTTCATAAATTTTTTTGTAAGACCTATCACATTCTTCATATTGAATAAAATCTTCTTATCCATTTGAAGGCAGATTCTATTCATGAATAAGCATTTATAAGCATTCCAAAGTGATTTATGAAAAAAATTAAGCAATTTTTAAACCATTTTTTTTCTAATCCATCCATAGTGCTAAATGTTTTATTATTTACAATTCTAGATTTTAATCCATTGATATAATTTATACACACCTATAATTTGGCTTTATTTGGAATTCTAGATAATGTATTCATATGTGGAATTTTATTACCTTTATGATATTAAATTTCATAACTGAATCCAGTCAATAAATTTCGCCAGTGAAGAATTATTGTAGCATGTTGATCCAATATTAGTATTTTTATTTGATAGAATATGAAGGAAATGTTTGTGATTATCATGAACAATTAGCTATATAAATACTAGTGGAAAGATTCTTATGACAAATACTACTTCTAATGTTTTCTTGTCCAGTTGACATTAATTTTTAGCACTTAACAGAATTCTGGATGAAAGAACATTGTTTCTTCTCCACTTCAGGTATCTGTAGTTAGGTTAAAGTTTTTGTTTCAGTAGATTTAGTTTCATTAAAGCCTAATTATGAATACCTTCCCAATTTATTTTTGATTTTTCTTTAATAAATCATAAAGGTGCCAATTCGTATTTGCTTTTTTCTTTTATAAAAATGCCAAAATAATTAATTAGACTTTAAAAAGATTGTAGTTTCTTTAAGCAATAGGACCTCTTAGCATTTTTAATAGCATTTAATTTTTTAGGAATTAGTTTAAGACATAATTTAAAATCAATCTGGATGAAAAATTATAACTCACTTGATTTCCATATATAATTTGAAAAACTTAACCTAACTACAAAATGGGAGAGTTTCCACATACTTTATATGAACGATTTATAATGGTGCTTCTGAATCCACCATTGTCAAAATATGATCAAAGAATCATGTGGACATATTTTTTAAAGGTTATTTACTAAATCATAAAGTTATTTATTATTCTTAGTTAATGATTTTCAGTCTTTCATTATTGTAAGTAATATTCTCGCTCCATTATTAATGTCCATTAAAATCTGATTACAGCAAGAAGATAATTTATTCTTCCCATTATTTATAGCTTTATATTAGTCTCTTTTGAAGTGCTCCCTAATTCTAAAATTTTTACAGCATTTCAACTTTCATTTGTTCTAATGATTGAAATGGCATTGTTATCCATAGCTATAGCATTTTTTGAATTTTGCAGGAAAGGCTTCTATTCTTGGAGAGATGTTTAAAACATAAAATTTTCCCTTACTGTTGCAACTTAATTATAAACTCCTCCATATATCAATATATATTTTTCCAATACATATATACAAATATGACAGACAAAAATAAAGCATGGCCCTTATTCCCAGGAGGCTGTAACCAAAGCAGTGGTTGGTGGCCGAAGGCAGAGGGTGCTAATAATCCCCTGATTGCAGATCCAGGCTGCCATTTGATGACGACTTTTGATTTAGGTACTTACAATTGCAGATCACTTTCAAGTGAAGGAACATTGCAAGAATTAGAAGAAGAACTGTCTTACATTAAATGGGACATTATTGGACTTTGTAAAGTTAGAAGAAAAGGTGAAGAGACAATTGATTTAAAAAGTGGACATGTACTCTATTATAAAGGCACAAATATTGGAATTACAAGTGGAGTAGGATTCATTATAAATAAAAAGTGGAAGAACAATATTGTGGAGATTGATGGTGTACCACACAGAGTGGCAAGATTAGTTATACAACTTAATAGCAGATACCAAATGCAGATAATTCAGGTTTATGCCCCAAAAAGTTCTTATAGTGATGAAGTAGTAGAAATTTTTTATATGAATGTACAAAAGGCATTTGATCAGAGTAAATAACATTTTAAAATTGTTATGGTAGACTTTAATGCTAGAATTGGTAAACAAATAAAAGATGAAAGTGCTGTAGGTAATTTTGGTTATGGTAATACAAATGAGAGAGGACATAGACTTGTAGAGTTTGCAGAAAAAAAAAAACTTTATATTATGAAGTCTTTTTTTTGAGAAAAATGTTAAAAGGAAATGGACATGGAAGCATCCAAATGAAGGTACAGCAGAATTGGATTATATTTTGACTAACAGGAAATATATATTTCAAGATTGTAATGTTCTTAATAAATTTAACACAGGAAGTGATCATCGATTAGTAAGGTGTAAGGTACGTGTTAATGTAAAACTAGAGAGACAAAAATTATTAAGGAAAACAATATTTACAGTTGATATTCCTAATCTTCAGAAACATTCTAATGAATTCAAATTAGATCTTACAAATCGGTTTCAAGTATTAGATTTTGAACATGATTCAGATTTGAATGAAATTAATATGAAAATAACTGATATACTTTTAAAAACTGTAACAAAGATAGCTGGTAGAAAAATGCAGCAATTGACCAATAAAATTTCTACTGAGACTAGAGAATTTATGAAGAAAAGAAGGAATATGAAGATATACAAAAATGATGCATTAAAAAGGATTGAATATATCGAATTTTGTAAAATGGTGCGGAAAAGAGTTGAAAATGATATAAGAAAGTATAACTGTGAACTAGTAAGGAAAGCTGTAGAAGAAAATAAAAGTCTCAAGAATGTAAAACAGCATTTTGGTATTGGTAGGAAATTATTACTAAAAAGAGAGATGACATCATGAAATTGGTAGAATACTGTTATCAAGAATTATATAGTAATAAAGAACAAGTACCTCCTATATCTATTACATCTTCTGAATTGCCCAGAATTTTAAATGAAGAAGTGAGACATGCAATTAAATGTATGAAGAAAGGAAAGGTTCCAGGTAATGATGGAATTATAATTGATATATTAAAAGAAGCAGGTGAGGAAATAGAATTTTTGTTAGCAAAGTTATATACCAAATGTCTAAATGATAAAGATGTACCAGATGATTGGAATAATGCAGTAATAATATTAATATTTAAAAAAGGTGATAAAGAAGATATTAAAAATTACAGACCTATCAGCCTTTTATCAGTTTTATATAAAATTTTTACCAGGATAATTACAGCTCGTCTACAGAGAACATTGGATTTCCACCAACCAAGAGAACAAGCTGGATTTAAAAGTGGTTTTAGTACAGTCCATCATATCCATGTATTGAGAGAAGTTATAGAAAGAACAAATGAATATGAGTTGTCATTATGTTTTGCATTTGTAGATTATGAAAAGGCATTTGATTCTATAAACATTTTTTCAGTGATTAAAGCATTGGATCATCAAGGTATAGATACAGGATATTGTCATATTTTAAAGAATATTTACAAAAATGCAACAGCAACAATTAGATTACATAATGATACTGGGAAAGTTAACATTGAGAAAGGTGTAAGACAACGTGACTCCATATCTCCAAAACGTTTTACAGCAGTGCTGCAAGAAGTATTTTGTGGATTAAAATGGGAAACTAAAGGAGTGAAAGTAAATGTAGATTTCACAGATGATGTAGTTGTTTTGCAAATAATGCTTCAAAGCTGCAAGAAATGTTATAGGAGTTATCAGATGAAAGTAGGAAAGTAGGACTAAAGATAAATGTTAAAAAGACTAAAGTAATGTTTAATCGATGTGCTCAAAATATGAAAATAAAGATTGATTATGATGAATTAGAAGAAGTTAACAGTTACAAATACCTTGGTCAGATTATTAATACAGATGGGAACATAATGGAGAAAATTAACCATAGAATTAAACTTGGTTGGAGTGCTTTTGGTAGAAATAACTTGATACTAAAAGGAAATATGCCTATGTGTTTGAAAAGGAAGGTTTTTAACAAATATGTTTTACCAGTTCTTACTTATGGATCTAAGACTTGGATAGTTAATAAAAGAGCAATACAGAGACTTCAGACCACTCAAAGAAGTATGGAGAGATGTATGTTGGGAGTAACAAGAAGAGATTGAAAATGCAATGTATGGGTAAGAGAACAAACAGGTGTTACTGACCTCATTGAAAAAATTAAAAGATTGAAATGGAGTTGGTCTGGACATATTGCTAGAAGAGATGATAATAGATGGACAATTGAAATTTTAAACTGGATTCCAAGAGATTGTAAAAGACCCAGAAAGAGACCACATGCGAGATGGATGGATGAAATAAGAAAGTGTGCAGGGGTGATGTAGAGAAGAGAAGCTAAAGATTGAAGAAGATGGATTAAACTTGGAGATACCTTCATCCTGCAGTGGATTGATAATGGTTGATGATGATGATATCAATATAAAAGAATTTCAAATCAATTAAAACACATTTTTTGAAGAACATAATTCAAGGTTGTAGAAGGACTATAAAAATGAGTGGAGAAAGTACAAAATAGCTAGCAATATCACCAAACAATGTCACATTTTTTCTCTGCAACTACAAGTCAAGTAATAATAAGACATTAGAACTTCTTTCCATAAAACAACAAGTGCAAATAAACTCTTCCAATAAAGAAAGCTCGATCAACCTCTCAAACATTCAACTCTCCACAAATATCAGAGCACTGCCTAAATATGGGCCTAAATTTGTAAGAGGTTATAGGAATAACTCACACTTTGAAGCTAAATATAAAAATGTTCCACAGAGGAAAAATATTATGGTACTGTGTTCCATTCCAGACAAAGGTTAGAATGAAATGTGGATAAAAAGTATAGTAAACTATAAACAACATATGCAAAGAAACAATATTGTTAGTCTAAAAGAAGACAAATGCAACTAATTCATGCTTATAAAATTAAATGAAAACATACAAAAAACAGTGGCTCAAATTCATAAACTAAATTTTGAATGCACAGATACATATAAGATAGAGGCCCAAAAGAAAAATTTATAATGGCCATATTAAAAAAGCATTACAGAAAAGCATACAATAGATGTGGATGCCTAAAAATGTATCCATTGGCGGCAGCAATTCTCCCTCAATTATTTGCAAATATAAAATTACATAAAACAAAATGACTCTCTTTGTTTGATGATTGATTTCAGAGGCACTTACCATTATAATGACCCTAAAACCATAGCTGAGTGACCAGTTGCACATCTTTGTTTTGATACATAAACTATAAAATTTTCCTTGGAGTTGTCCATTTTATCAATACACATGTAATAGGAAAACATAAATTAGCATCATTAGATTTTACCAAGTTTTCCAAGTCTGTTACATATCAGAAATCTATTAATATCATAAAAATGCTGCCCCAAAAACAGGATATAACCTTCAAAAAAGACACTTCATTATCAATACTTTGAATTGGATAGTCAGTTATGTTATCATGTTTTTCAATGATAAATACTATAACATGGAAAAAATATGGCTGTGAGTTTGCCCCTGAATGGTATAATATGTATTTTAACATGAACTCTAGCTGAAGAAAAAATTATTTCTAAATATCTAAACAAAGTCCCTAATATAATTTGTAAGTGGTATGTTAATGATGTACTGATATGTGCATCTTCTTAATGTATTATACAAATACGTGAAGAATTAGTGCAAAAAACTGAACTCCAGTATACAATCAAGCATAAAAACATCTTCTGTGAATTGAAGTTTTTAGACCTATATCTTCAAAGAACAAAAATTTATTAGACTTCATAGTGATCATCTAAAGCCCCCCTCCTCACTCCTTTTATACCTGATACAAACTCACTGGAATAAAAGATTTTTTTATATAAAAATTAAAAACTATGTAAATATGAAGCAGATAATAAACTACAGATAAGTATATCATATATATATAAGTTTTCACAGAAAATGAAAAAAGATCAACACCAATACATGTAACATAAGTTGGTGAGACTCTTCTCCTAACCTGAACAGACTATTAAATAATGCATAAGATAAAGTATCCCAGGATCAAACCTCTTAGGTAGTATACACGATTGAGTAAAATAATGCTCTTTGCAATTAAGTATACTATGAGGAACCTAGGGCAAATATAGCCACCAAGGTCTCCCAACACAAATACGTGTACAAGCATGCCAAAAATAATCCAGTATAAATATATTTTTTTGGTGCAAAACCAACTATCTGGCCACATTTTTTGCCCCAAAAATATAAAAATATTCTGCCTCAGAAGAGATGACTGATTGAGTGAGCAGTAATGGAGGATAGCAGGATAGAAAACATTTTACAAAATTGTAACCCATCTAGCATTTAGTTACACTAGATATTTAGGAAGGCAAAATTACGCTCTTAATCATTAAGCTATCACCGGAGTAAAGATGTAATTTTACCAAAATCTGTAGATATATATGTTTTGTATACTTTTTCATTTTATATGTAAATCATAACTTAAAATTTATGAACACAATGGATGAAGAAATATAAATTAGATTTTGTTTTTGAAAAACATTCAAATAATTTTTATTCATAAATATAAAAGTAAATACATAAATATGGAAACAAGTACTTCCTGTTTTAAATTAAAAATAGATAAATAAATTCTCCATTTAAAGTTTTTTTTAAATAGTTATTTTTCCTTTAGCACAAACGTGTTTTTTTTTAAATATAGTTCATGCATTGCTAAAAAGCACATTGGATTTGAATAGAGTCTGGGAAATGAGTCCAAACTGGAATTAAATGTATACTAAAAAATACATGAACACTAAAATCCACGTATATAGGGAAAGAGAGTGCAACTGTTTCAAAGTAAAAACAACACTAGCGCTTTTGATAAAATCCTATGATCTTTTGATTTTCTCTGGTAGCAATGAAATGAGGTAAAAATGAAAATTCGCATTGATAGAGTGAACAAACTAGAGAACAAAACTCGAAGTGATAATACAGTTAATAGAAAACTGAATCTACGCATAAAAAAGCCTTGGCTCTCCATAAATTGTCCAATATATTATACAAAATCCTGGTTGAAGATTGCACTTCATTTGCCATTAATAAAAAAGAGAATAATATATAACTCTTCAAAAAGTGGAATATGTAAATCATTAATTTTAATAAATTAGCATTTACATATAAATACTACAACGTTCGCAGACGCCTATGAGCGCTATAAATCTGGCTTAACCCTGCAAAAACATGAATAAACCTTTATTTGGCCGACGTTCTTAACAATGGAAAACTAATTTCAAACTTTTGATACTTCTCTCTCTGGTCCTGATATCTCTTCTGAAAATGTTAATACTAGTTGGATTGATAATCCATGGATTAGAATAGCTATTTAATTTGCCCATACCTACAGCGTAGGTTTTTGTTATTTAACCTTTCATTTTTATACAAGCAATTTGTAATTTCAAATATTTTTTCACTAGTTAGCTCCACTTTTAATTAATATTAACCACTAAATAAATATCTGAAATCCTTACTATCTGGAAATTTGCAAGTAAGGCTTTTTCTATAACTGATTTTATGAAAAGTTGTGAGAAAGACTTTTGCTCTGTAATAAGCTATTTTTTTTAAAAAAAAATCTCTCTTTAAAAAGTAAATGTATTCTCATCAGATTAGTAATAATTCACCGATATATATATAAATTTAAATAGTAACATTATCTTCACCACTTTTTTCTTGATATATATTTTTATCAACGAACATTTATTTTCTAAATGTTTACAATGTGAATGTAATAATTATTTGTAATATTTGTTTAAATGTTTTTATTAGCATCTGATTAAAGAATTCCTCCCTGAAAATACGTATGTATGTCAAACTGTCTGTATAAAAACATAGAATAAGTAGGCAATAGTCTTATGTGATTCAGTACAGGAATAGAGTGGCGACTCTAGATAAAGCTCAAGGTCCTTTGATAGCGGCTCAACACTGAACTGCCCAACAAAAAACTATATGAAACAATAATTAACCATCAATTAAATAAGCTTTTATAATTGTCAAATAAGCACGTTTTGTCACCTTTAATTTAAAATATATGTTTTGGTTACAACACTGTTTTCACACACATACACCCACAAAGCAAATACTGCAACAATATAAATCTTTTTTTTTTTTTTAGTAATCGAACAATATGTGATGTGATGCACTGCGACTTCTCCTTAAACGGAGCCAAGAATCTCTCAGCAACTATGCCCAGAGAAACCTGTTAGCCACTTTACCTTCCATTTCCCACTGTAGGTTTTCCCATATTCTGCTCCATCCCATTTCCTCAACATAATCTTTGTCCACTCTATGGTCTTTACATCTAAATTCCCCTTATCTTTCCCCAAACCCAGCATAAAAACCAATAATACACTTTCTGTATAATAACTTTTTTCATATATATTTTTCTATAACTTCATTATTTGTACCCTTTCTGTTTTCAAGCATTTACATTCAATTAATAAATGCCTAATATTTTCTATTCCTTCCTTACACAATTTACAGACTAAATCAGCCATATTTTTCCATTTATATGTATATTCTCTTGTTGCTAAAGATCCTTAAACAATAAACTACTTTCCTTACTATTATCATACATTAACTTGCACCTAATGTTCTGTTTACTTAATATAATAGTTGATTAAATAAAATATAATATAATATAATGTGATGTACCATGACTTCTCCTTAAATGGAGTCAGGAATCTCTCAGCAACTATGCCCAAAGAAACTCGTTAGCCACTTTACCTTCCCTTCCATTCCCCACCCTAAATTTTCCCATAATCTGCTCCATCCCATTTCCACAACATAATCTTTATCAACTCTATGGCCTTTATATCTAAATCCCCCTTATCTTTTCCCAAACCCAGCAACATAACCAATAACCCACTTTCTGTATAATCACTTTGTTCATATTTATTTTCCCATAACTTCATTATTTATACCCTTTCTGCTTTCAAGCATTTACATTCAATCAACAGATGCCTAATATTTTCTATATCTTCCTTACACAATTTGCAGACTAAATCACCCATATTTTTCCATTTACATGTATATTCTCTTGTTGCTAAAGATCCTGTTCAAACCTTAAACAATAAGATACTTTCCTTACTATTACCATAAATTAACTCACACTCAATGTTCCGTTTACTTCTATATATATTTAAACTCTTTTTACTCTCCATACTAGTTCTCCATCTCTTCAATTCCCTATTCTTTATTAATGCATATATTTTTTTATCCCAATCCTTACCACTATAACACTCAACAATCCTCCTAGCACAATCATCCCACCTATTGTACAAGTATACTGATATAAATTCTTTATCCAAATCCTTTGCATACCACATTACCTTTCTCACCCATCTTGTTGCCTGCCCTTTACTCATAACACAATTAAATACTATTTTGGCTATTCTTTTATTATCCATAAACTGCAACCTACCAAACATTTTCATTTTACTTTTTGCATCTCTCATATAAAAACCTGACAATTCCATTTCTCCTTGAATTGCCTCCTTTTCTGTCCATACATCTGCATCTAATGCATGTCTTTCTACTTCCCTTTATACTTTCTCTAAGTAATCTAATACCCATTTACCAACACATAACACATCATTAACCCTGCTACTACAACTCCCTTCCATACAATTCTAGCTACATCATATTTATTATATGAAAACACTATATAATAGTTGATTATATAGTAATGACCTCTTTAGTCTTATTTTAAAATGTTGAATTGAAATACAATGGAACATATAAAAATTAATTAAATAATTATTATATCTTTTTCATTAAAATTTTTGCTAATCCAATAATCGAATATTGTCAATCGGATTAGATCTTTAATTTAATTTTTTTTAAAAAATAATTTTTTTAAAAAGATCATCATTAAATTGAATTTTGATTGAATTTTAATTTTAAACTGTATTTAAATCAATTTTTTGATCCAAAGAATGAATTGTTTTGAAATTTTCTCACCGAACTATTTAATGTAATATATTTTACATTAGTACATGTTAGTACATGTTTATAATTTTTTTCGAAATTTATTAGGATGTGTTAAAATTACTGTCATAATTTGTTTAAAATGATATTATAGTAATATGTATTTTCATTTTCCATCATTAATTTTCTGCCAAATAAAATTCTCTTTGAATTTAATCCACTTTTTTCTGATCCATAACTTTACTTCTCCATATCACTCTACCAAACTTTTTTATTTTATCTTTTACAAAATCTTGGAATTTAATTTAAGTCTTAAGTTGTTTTTTATAAAACTTTTAACAATTTCACACTTGTGTAATGAGAACACATAGTTAGCTTCTGGCAACTACTCTAAAAATCCTAGTTTGATTGTGAACAAAGAAATCAAAGAAAGGTTAATTTATAAATATTAATACCACGTGAGTTGACATTTTAATTTAATAATTCCTAGATTTTTCTGCAGTAGAATTGCCATTTTATGTGAAAGAAGGAATAAATCTCTCTTATAATGTATGTTTGATATATAGTGTTGTTAAAACATGATGCATAATGCTTTTTTAAAAAATCCAGAAATTTGACTGCATATGTCAAATACTTATGGACAATGTTAGCCAAGTTAAATATTTTTATTTTTGGAAACCATTATGTATCACAAAAGTCCTCTATTTCTTTTATTACATCTATTCAATTCAAAATTATAAAATATTTCCATCAATAATGATAGGGTTTTTTTTTCCTATCATATTTTATTAAAGTTATTTTTTTAATTTACTCTCCTCATATTTCCAATTCTTGTCATAAAATCTTAAAGAGAACAAAGCAAAATAAAACAAAATTTTAAAATATTTATTTCTTTTATTCCATTCATCTTTTGTATGTTTTTTTTCCATGTGTCATAGCATCAGCCGGGACGCGAACCCACAACCGTCTGCAACCAACTACTTGCTTGCATGGCGACTGCGATATCTCTCGGCTAACAACGCAAGACATCTTTTGTATGTTCTACAGTGGAAAAGCAAATTTTTCTGAACTTCTTTTAACACCATACATTTCAAAAGTAAAATTATACCTATTTCTTGTCATCACATAAATCACAATATTTATACAGCAATTTTATAGCAATGCAGGAACAAAGTGAAGTATTTGAGAAATAAAGAACTTTTTTTAAACTAACTAAATAAAAAAAAAGTTAGGTCAGTAGTTAACTTACCCTTTAGGTAGATTTAATATCAATCTTTGATTTTGTTAGTTGGACAGATGTTATATAGAGACTAAAGCATTACAGTATTTATTTATGGTTGAAGGAAAAGAAAGCTCACTATTTAAATATGTGGAAATATCTGTTATATTTTAATATTAAAAATCTCTCAGATATTAATAAATAATAATTAATAAAAATAATAAACTCTAAATGTTTCCAGCATTGAAAAGGGTATCTCTTCTAAATGCACTCTCTTGATGTTATATAAATACAAAATGCTATAGTATTTATTTATGATTTAAGAAAGGAAAGTTTACAGCCTTTCTTACATTCCTTGGAAATAAGAGACTGTTCTGCTGATCAGTTAGATGTTATGAATTAATAATTTTTAATTATTTAATTCAACATATATATTATACCGTTACATGTCAGTAAACTTCCTCAAAAAAACAAAAAACATTAAAAAAAAAAAGAATTTACTTAGTGTTACTAATTACGTTACACAAATTAATTATATACGAAACTTTTTTTAAAAGACAAAACTTTGGTTAGCATTTACACACAAATATAATAAGAAAATTGTTGACTGTTAATTCTTTACTACCAGGTAAATTTCTGCCCCCTACCTTCCAAGTTTTTTTTCTCCTACTTTTAACTATTACTTAGGCAAGTTAAACGGTTGGATTTTAAATAAGACTTTCTTTAAAAAAAAAATTATGATTTATATTTATTATTACATTTTATTCCTCACACTTATTTCTACATATGCTCAATTTTCTTACTGGCAGAACTTTTTACACAAAATTCAAACTATAACTTTACGTTAATACAAAAAATATATACTCATTTCAGAAAAAAATGTTACTGGCATGATTTAATGGTACCGATTTATTTTTAAAATTCCCAGGGTACTTGTGGTTAAAGTGTATTGGTCCACATTGGGTGGCCAATTATAACGTTCGGGGAAGATCACAGTCTTATCGTATCTGCACTACAGGGCACCACCAGGCTATTTGAACCTGGAAAATTTATATAGTAGGCAGATATGTAAGTTAAGATCCCACTTTATTTTATATTTCGACCGTCAGCCCTAATCACTAACTCTTGGAGCAGCAGAGATAATATATATTTTTTTATTTAAAATATATCTTCAATATTAAAAAAATAAAAGCCATTTACAGTAATTAACACACAAACATTTATTAACACACATATAAATAAAATTGAGGAATAGAATTTCTTTAGATTTTAATATTAATTTTTAAATTTAAATTACTATGTTTAAACAATCTGCACAGATGGACATTTTAACAAATTTTACTTTAGAATGTTGAGTATAGATAGGCTACATAGATTTCTCAGCTAAATAACTTTTAATTTTCAGTTTTTAAGTTAAGTTTTTTTCTTTTTAATAACTCAATTTTTATTTATAATCTTTTTATTTTAATTTAAAATAATGTAAAGGCATATTATATACCATTACAATATATATATATATATATATATATTCTTTGTTTTATATTATATACCATTACAATATATATATA
The DNA here is from genome assembly GCA_028023455.1 of Epiperipatus broadwayi. Classification (NCBI taxonomy): domain Eukaryota; kingdom Metazoa; phylum Onychophora; class Udeonychophora; order Euonychophora; family Peripatidae; genus Epiperipatus; species Epiperipatus broadwayi. The sequence goes on along the minus strand of JAQFVV010000025.1, from coordinate 6,903,456 downwards.
TATATATATATATTCTTTGTTTTAGGTTAGTATTTTGGATGAAAATCCTGAAGAAGGGGAACAAGTTCTTCAAGATTTAAGACAAGTGTATGGAGCAGAAAAATCAATATTTATTAAATGTGATTTTACTAACAACAAAGACTTAGAAGGTAAATTAGAATTGTTTTAAAAATTGATAAGTTTAACAAAAATTAATAGAACTTATGCTCTAATAATTGTATAATTTTGCTGGTGATGGGTGAGTCAAGAGAATTTTTGATTTTTACAGCCTTGAAGATCTACTCATCATAAGAATTCTAATCAAAACCAACCTACTGAAGGATTGATACCTTGCTAATTAATTTAATAGACTTTCTGCAATCTATAATTTGCTAAATAATATGTATATCACCATCTTTTTATATTAATACCTCAGCTTTAATTCAATATATATATATATATATATATATATATATATATATATATATAACTTGTTTTATTAATTTATATATATATATATATATATATATATATATAAATTAATAAAACAAGTTATAAATTTCATAACTTGCTTTTAAGCTTGCATTTAAATAATCACTAGATGGAGCTTACCAATAGCTCTAAACAAGCTCTATTTTTATAAGTGCCGAAAGAGAAAGAATTCAAAATCTCCTTCATTAACCCCACCTCCAGACCAATTGGTTTTGAGCTTATAGCTCACCTCAGTGAAGGGGTGAGATCTAAAATACTAACTCAAAAGTCAGCACTTATAAAACACATTTCTATCTATTTGAAAGTCTGAAATTATCGGACACATAAATGTCTTCAAATCCAGATTTTCAAACCAGGTAGCTATATGGGACTGAATTCAGCTCAGTTTCACCATATAGTAATAGCCTCAGCAATATAGACCCATATAGATATCTGGTTTGAAAAGCTGGATTTGAAGACATTTATGTGTCTGATAATTTCAGACTTTCAAATTGATTGAAATGTGTTTTATAAGTGCTGACTTTTGAGTTAGTATTTTAGATCTAGTTTTTATAGACCCACCCCTTCACTGAGGTAAGCCATAGGCATGAAACTAATTGGTCTGGAGGGAGGGTTAATGATAGAGATTTTGAATTCTTTCTCTTTCAGCTCTTATAAAAATAAAGCTTGTTTAGAGCTATTGGTAAGCTCTATCTAGTGATCATATATATATATATATATATATACAAGAGTCATATATATATATATATATATATATATATATATATATCTGTTTGTATGACTCTTGTGAAATAAATGTACAAGCAACCCTGAAAACTGTGAACATCTCTGCTGTATTTTCCAGGTTTATGAAATAAATAGCTAGAGATCTATGAATATTCACAAATCAACCAAAGTTAAACAGCAAATTTGTAAAACAACACTTTTCTTTTATCTGTAAACATAAAACATATATTTTTGAGGCAATTGTAAAGTATATTGCTTTAAATAATTAACTGTACAAATGTATAATATGTGATCGTTATCTTTCACTTTTTTGGATAAAAGTTTAATTATTCATTTGATTAGTAACTGCAAGCAGATACCAGACCTAATGAGGAATCAGTAGTTAATATCTTTCTAAATATACAACTTGTTAAAACACTTTACATCTGTAGTGATGTTTAGGTGTGATGGTAAATTACTTTTAATATTCAAAAAATGATTACATATTAGATTAAAGTCATTATTAATTCATAAATATTCATAGTATATAAAACTTGATTTTTCACTCCTTTGCTATCATAATTACAATCATACCCACATACCACACATAATTTTATTAATTTATTGATTGAACAATTAATAAATTTGGTTACTAATGGTTCTATAAAATTGTTGTAAAATTATAGAAGCTTGCTTTCAGTAACTATGGAAGTAATTGTTAGTTAAACCTTTACTGTAGATAACTAAAAGCTTGCTTTTAGAGATAATTTTACAAAATATTAAGCGGTATTATATTTGATGAGTAAATAATGTGCCATAACCACTTTCCCATTTACTTTGGTCACTTTGGCTTAAAATCACATATCTTTAGTATTCATTTGCCAATTTTTTTCATTTGATGGTAAAAATTCAATCTAAAATAGATATTGATTTATTACTTCAAATAAATTCTTAAAATATCAATGTTATATAGAAAATGTAATAAAAAGCGCTCAAATGACTATGATTGATTGTTTCTGCATTTCCAAAATAAATTACTTCACTTTGAAAAGTCCACATTGTGTTTAGATTTTGAAAATTAAAGTCATATATTTTCCATAGTTTAATATATTTATGATTCAAATTATGCAAAATATGTGAACTTCTGCATGATAATGGAATAACATATATTATTTATCAGTGAGAGCTATGATTCTGGTGAAATCCACTGAAAGTGCACTCAGCTGATTCTATATGATAAAGAAAAAGTAAAACTGTCAAGCGTTGGTGGCTGAGTGGTTAGCATAGTTGCCTTACAAGCTGTTGTCCCAGGGGTTCACTTCCTGGCTGACGCTTTGACACATTAAAAAAAAGAAAAGAAAAAGTAAAACTTTTTCCTTTATGCAGATGTTCAAATGTTTTGCATATTTAGAATTTCAAATGTAAATGAAAAGAATATCAATGTTATTATATTTTGGAGTATTTTTGCAAAATATTTATAAAAATTTTTTTTTTCTAAAAATATTATAATTATTTTGAGATTTTGTTTGAAAATATTTATTTATAAGAGACTTAAGCAACAAAAATGTAATAATATAAAGCAAGAAGTTCTGATTAATTGAAAATAAAATTATAAATGGATTTTTAAACCATAAATTTATTGCATAAGTATTTTTGAAAAAAAAAAATTGTTCAGGTTTTTTAAAAATAGAATTGAAATAAATTGTCTTTTATTCGAAATATATTTTTATTAGCAATTGTAAAGTAATAAAAACTCATGTTCTGATTATGTATTTCAGTTCATTACTTTTTTCTATATTTGGAAAGTTGAGCTATTGTTTATAAAAATGCTTTTTATTCTTAAAATTATATTTAAAAAAAATATATTTTAAAATTAAGGAAATATAATAAAAAATAATTTATTCATTTAAATAATTCTTAAGCAGTTATTGACTTTGAGTTCTGTTGAAAAGGTATAATAAACATAAACTAATTAAATGCACTGAGCCAACTTTCAGCAAAACACTACATTACAGGTGTGTTTATTTTACGTGATGTAATATCTAATTGAATTACAATATGTAAATAAGACAATTAGATGTTCCATTTTTAGACAATAGAACACATGAATTTTTGATGTTGATGCAATGTGGATCATTTACAATATCTAATTGTCTTATTTGCATATTGTATCTCATTTATATACTACATCATGCTAATTATATAAGTACACTTGTATTGCATAACTTTACTCAGCACAATGATTCTGGCAGTATTTTGCCAAAAGGTGACTCAAAGCATTTAATTAGTTTCTGTTTATTATATCCTTTCATCAGAACTTGAATGAGTGCTTAAGAATTATATAGTTTTAAAAAAGAATTAATACTTTGAAAATTTTATTAGAATAAAAATATGTAAATGTAATCCAAACAGTTGTTAGGAGCTATCTAAAATGTCACAGCAAAAGTTAGTGAATTTTTCTTTATTGTACTTATTTTTTATTATAACCATTTCAAGTTAAATGCAGTCTTGATGCAATACACAATAATAATTATTTTTTTATTCAATAAAGAATAATTAACTTCATTAAGACACATATTAGTGCATCATATCTTTCTCTCTCTTCACATAATTACATTAAACAACACTAAAAATACGTTAACATCAATCAGAGAGTTAAATTTGTAATAAATATTGGTCACAATAATACAAAAACTCATGGTATCAAAGCTATCAACATAATGGATGAAATTAAATCATTTTTCAAATGTAATATTAATTGGAGATATAAACATCTAATTTTTAAGCTGGTAATAAAAATTGAATTAATGTAACTAGCAGTTTAAAGTTAGAAATTTATCTGTCTAATTAAAAATACATTCATTGATTTAAATTTCATTATTTATGATGTTATAATTTGGTCTAAATGTTTCTTAAAGTTACATATTGATAATTTTTTCACTGAAAATGTTGCATTAAAGTGGTCAGGATTTAGATGCTATGAGTTTATTTTTACAATTACTATTAAACACATACATTAATAAAAATGAAATATTTTTAATAATTATAAAATTAACAATTGCTGCTAAACTATTTGAATAGTACTTATATTATATATATATTATTTTGTAAGTTAAGAATATTATTATTAAATGATAAAAAATCAAGTCAGATGTCACATAATCCAAGTTTAATAAAGCTTGTATTTACAAATTTTATATAGAGAGTTCCCAAAACAAGCTTTGAGAATATCTTCAACCCCAGACCAGTTTCTGCATCTAGCTTCATCAGTGAGATTTTCTTCTCAATAGTTATACATTAGATAAAGTGTTGGGCTTGTCCTAGTATTTTTAATCTAATGAATATCCTGGCATCTGACTGATGATGCTAGATGCAGAAAACGGTCTGGGGTTGAGGATATTCTCAAAGCTTGTTAAGAGTTTGTTTTGAGAGCTCTATATATAACATTTGTAAATACGAGCTTTATTAAAATTAGATCATGTGACATCTGTCTTGATTTTTTATCATTTTATTTTTTGCTATTAAGACTTTGGTGATTTTATATTGTTAAAACTATTAATATATGATGTATCTGAACTTAGTTCAGTCCCATATGGCTATTTGAGTTAGATAGCTGATTTTTAGACATATGGATGTCTGAAATTTTCAAATTTTCTTCTCAATAGTTATACATTAGATAAAGTGCTGGACTTGTCCTAGTATTTTTAATCTAATGAATATCCTGGCACCTCACTGATGAAGCTAGATGCAGAAACTGGTCTGGGGTTGAGGATATTCTCAAAGCTTGTTAAGAGCTTGTTTTGCAAGTTCTATATACAAGAATATTATTAAACATAAAATTTTCCATTTCAATTTTATATGTTTGTAAGATTTTATAACTACACAAAATTTTAAGTAAAATGCTTTTTAAAATAATTTTATGTTCTAATACAAATAGTAATAAAATTAGTAAATATTTATAATATAATCAATTTGGTAAAATAAGAGTTTGTGTGAGTTTAATAAGAAGCTTATTATTATTAGAAATTCAATGCTATTAATAATAATCTGCTGAAATGTTTAACAATAAGAACACATTTATTTAAGTAATTGATAACATATGAATAGTGAAAGAATTAATTATTCTCAGTATTGGATGATAAGCTTGAGTCAACAAAAAGGTATTAGAATTTAAATTTTACCATATCAAAATACTAAAAGCACTGTAAGAATGTTAATATTATATTTTATGGATCATAATTAATTCAAATAAGCAAGCTTACAAATGAGTGATATCAAGTTTATTTAGAAAATCTATTATTCTTTGACATTGGACTTAAGAGATGTTAAAATGTAAATAATTACACACTTTATGGTGTAAATTATTTGCAAAAATTGCATCATTCATTTTTAAAGTTGTAATTATAAATTTATTTAAACGCACATTGATTCCGTAAGTAATATTTACTAAGGCTGTAAAACCTCAAGAGTGTGCGCATAAAAATGTGAAGGTAGGGACCTCTACAGGTCTTAACCACAAGCCTCAAGAGTGCATGAGTGAAAATGCGAAGGTAGGGACCTGTAGATTTCCCTACTTTCGCATTTTCACTCACACACTCTTGAGGTTTTACAGGCCTTAGTAAATATCATTCATTTTTGCAGATTAAAATTTATAAATTTTATTAAAAAAATATGATTCATTTCTGTTAAATGTATATGATCTTAAAGAAGATGAGTTGTCATATTTATTCTGGTGAAATGATGATTTATTTGATATTTTTATATTTTTTCATAAGTGAATGAATAGCTTCCAAGAATGCATTTATTTACTTATTTTTCTCCTTCACTTTTTTTGCATATCTTCATATAATCATATATATTATTTATAATACTTCAGACATATAAACAACTGTAAGGAAGATGGAGCTCTGAAGAAGACTGCTGGACAGTCGAAACTGTAAGAAAATAAAGAAGTTTTTAAGAAAATTAATTGCATTAAAGTGTATATGAGTGAAGTATTATAAATAAAATACATTTATTTCTAAAATACATTAGATATTGCAATGACATTTTTTTACATTCAATGTTTAAAAATATTTAGATTTATATAAATATTAATAGTTTATGCTTAGAAACACGAACATATAATCCTAGCTATAAGTTGGGCTTAAAATTTTATTATTTTTTGTGTGATTTATTGTACCAAAATTTTAATCAAATTATCACCTACTATCATCTAGATAATATAAATGGCTATGTCTATCGCAGTATAATATTGGTAACATTAGTGATAGAAAATAAATTGCAAATGAACTTCAATGTGGATTAGTTGATACTTATCTTACTCAAATGTAAAACTTAGAGAATCACTGTTTAAAGGAAAGTTAAGGCCGCAATTGAACAATTAGACATGGTTGTTTTTGTTAAATACGTTTTATAATTTTTTTTATGTACGATAAAGTTTTCCTTTAACAACCTTTTTATGAATGTGATCAGCTTTTTTAGGATCTCAGTGGTATCTTTGTTGCTAGCAGAATGCTGTATTTGGATTAAATTTTTTCTGTTAATATTAAAATCTTATTCAAATGTGATACAACAACTAAAAAGTAAAAGGAAGCAATTAAGATTTTATAATCGATATAATTGCATTAATAAACAATATGGTCAACAGAGTTTTTATCCATATGAAAACATTTTATAAAATAAGTTACAAAGACAAAACATAGTTCTCCTTTTAAATTTTACTACTATATGTCAGATTGGGTGAAATAATTAATAGCGGAATTACATAATAGTATACAGTCTTACCTCTAGCAATGCAACAGATATTAAGACATCCATAAAATCCAGATGATGGCAAATGAAGTTCATGCAAAGTATTTGTGCTATAGAGTCACACATACAGAAAAAAATAAAACTATGTTTGCACACACATATAAATATTTATCAAACTATAAATACCAACAGTTAACTGGATAATATCATATGTAAATTATTTAACATAACCCTCATGCTTAAACAAAACAATAAAATGTCAGCAATCTAAGTATGAAATTATGCAGACGTAATATATCGTCACATCAACATTTTCTCCCTTTATTTATCTTTTCAATTTCTAGACTTAATTGTCCACATCACTCTGGCATGCTTCCTATTTTATCTACCTTTGATCTTAATAGTTCTCTTACAAACTCTTGAGATTCAGTTTCAGATTTCAACTGTCTATCTACTATATTTTCTAGAAATATGTCCAAACCAGCTTCACTTTAGTTTCTTAATTAGTCATGATGTCAGTAAAACCTGTTTGTCTTCTCATCCATGTATTTTATTTTCAATCCCCTCTTGTTTCATTGAGAGATCTGAAGTCTATGTATTGCTATTGCTGTTAAGTGTTTACATCACTTATTAAAACCTCAATTTAATCTCAATTCTTTTTAACATTAAATTACTTCTAACAAAAGCACTACATCCAAATTTAATTTTATGATTAATTTTATACATTGTTTCCATCTCTATTAATAATCTGATCAAGATATATGTAGTTGTTGACTTTTTTTAATTCATCATTATCAATCTTTACTTTCCTTCTTTGAGAAAATTCACTAAATGTTACTTTCCTCTTTTTTAGCATTTATCTTCATTTCTTACTCTCGTCTGATAACTCTTGCAATATTTCTTGAAATACTGAAGCATTATTTGTAAAAATTATTACATAATCTGTAAAGTCTAGGTAACTTTACATGATTTCATACTATAATTGAGAAATTGAAACCGCAATGGACACATCCCCCCCCCCCATCAAGAGAAAATCATGTAAACTCAAAGAGTTGTAACAAGATAATAAACATCATCAAACTTTTTTCTTCTTTGAATACCATTTAATGTATCCTATTTTTAATCTTATCATATGAGCTGTAACCAAATTACAGAATAAAATTTTCTATATTTTATATGAAAAAAATCTAGGTGACTTAAATAATCCCCATTTATTTTTACTTTCTTAACTTTCCACTTTAACCACAAAATATTTCTTGAAAAACTGCTTTAAAAAGTTTTTAAGGTACACCCTTTCATATACCCTTCTCATTATTCTTCTTTCTAGTATTACCATGTAATTGAATCACAGCTGTTGCCTTTTGAGAAATATTCTTCAGAATATGACAATATCCTGGGTCTATATCCTGATGATCCAATGCTTTAATCACTGAATAATTGCTTATAAAATCAAATGCTTTTCCATAATTTAAAATCCAAAGCCTAATAGCAACTTATATGCATTGGTCCTTTCTATAACTTCTCTCAATATTTGGATCTGATTTATGGTAATATAACTAGCATTTTAAATCCAGTTTTTTTTTTGTGGTTAGTTTAAATCCAAAATATGCTGTAGAAGAATTATTATCTTGATAAACATTTTGTATACAACTGATAAAAGATTGATATGTCTGTAATTTCTAATATCTTCCATATAATCTTTTTTAAATATTAATATTGTATGTTTTCAATCATCTGATATATCTTTTATCATTTAGACATTTGATATATAACTTTGCCAACAATCTTTCTACTTCTTCACATATTTCTTTTAAGATTTCAATTATAATTCCATAATTACCTGGAACTTTTTCATTCTTCATAGGCTAAATTGCAGTCTCACTTTTTTAATTAAAATCCTGGACAATTTGGAATGTAGTAATTATAGGGGATAGTTTTTCTTATTCTTTATTGCTATATAATTCTTTATAAAACTCTGACACATATTTCATGATGTCACCTCTCTTTTTAATAATACTTTAATCTAATTTTCTTATTGCCAGAAATAAATTTTCTTTTAATATCAACACGGTTACATTTTCTTATATTGCTATTATTTGTTTTTCCTACCATTTTACAAAATTCTAGCTATTCAATCTTAATATATTTTCATATTTCTTTTTCTTTTCATAAAATATTTTGCATCAGTAGAAATTTTATTGGTTCATTCCTTATTTTTGTACCAGCTATCTTTGTGCAGTTTATATATATATATATATATATTATACCTACCGCCTCTTAACATCGTCTTAAACTTTTATAAATATCATTTATATAACATCAATAAAACATTTGATATTTATAATAATGACTCGATACAGAACTTTGTACCTCCCTCTTACACAAAATCCTATCATACGGGGCTGTCGGTACCTTGGGTAGAGTGGTCAATATCATTGGAAAACATTCGCCAATAACATTAATACTCACTTACTAGATTAAACATTAGCCAACCAAACTCTTTATTTATTTAAGGAAAAAATCCAATGGGCGCCAGCCGACCTCTGTCGACAAGTCTGCCTGACCAATACGATCTAGTACCCGCTCCCGCTAGCTCAGCTAAAACATCAATAAAATACAAAATCCGTATACTTAAAAAATGAGTTTACAAATTTTTCTCTGCGCTAGTTTTCTCGTTTCTTTTCCCAAATTCTAATTTAAAATTTTATTTCGCTCTCATAATCTCATAGGATACTCATATCCCCTTTTTAAACTATAATTCATTATTATAACATTTACTATTTATTTGATCTACGATATTTATTTCTCCCTCTTTTTTTTTTTTTTTTATAAATAATCACTAACCCATTAAATCTCCGTTTATGCTGTTTCACTTCATTTGGTCTTATAATATAATTAAGTACACTTTTGCTCAAATTTAGATAATATTTAATATAACAAAAAATATCATATTATACAAACATTTAGAAAATAATTATACGCACACAAATATATTTGAAATCACAATAAAAATCCCTTGATAATGGAGCTAAAGACAATTAGTAATTATTGTTCGTAACATAAAGTTCAAAGTTTATTATCCCATACATTACTACGGCTTTTAATTAGTGAATTAAGAATAAAATAAATATTACCTACATTCTCTTTTATGCCTGGTTCCGAGCATAGCTTCTGATAGTATTTATTTCGGTCAGTTAGCGCTAACTCTTTGCGATCCTTTTCCCGATGTCATTGGGATCCTGTGGGCTTCACCATGGACACTCTGCTTCCTTCTTGTTTTACGCGAACATGATCAGCCTTCAAACTGTCTGCTGTTGGTATTGCATGGAAGGATTCGGCCGGCTGTCCACACGATGGGTTTAACAATGCAGCATTATGTTTTATTTAAAACTTTGGACGTATATTAATAATATGAATATGAATTTAAGAATAATCAACCGAACCGAATCAAAATCAAATTTTAATCATAATATCAAATTCAATCTAATAATAATAACAATAGAAAGTTTGCTCCTTTTATACTTTACGGTCCTTATCTTGCGGATTCAATCTACATTCTGAATTTCTGCTATTGAATAATTATTTCTTTTCTTTCGAATCTCTACACAGTTTCATTGGTCATTCTTTAGATGATTGCAAATTTCAATTTCTTTGTTAGAGTTATTTCACTAATTAGCCGTTTAATGGAAATTTCTTATGTTTGTCATTAGCTCCCATTGTTTATTACATTCCTTTGATTATATTCCCTTTTTTTTTATTATAAGACAAAACGAACTCCACCTTGCTTTTTTTTTTTTCTAAAAGCAATCTTAAATCAAATTTCAATTAAATCAAGTTTTAATTAAATCAAGTTTTTAATTCTTTAAGTTTTATTTAAATGTGATTCTAAAATTATATCTTATAAAACTGTCTAATTTATGCTTTTAACAATAAACCCTTCTATGATAAAAAAAATTTTTTTTTTTATTTTACCCTACAAGACCTTTTATTTTTATTAAATATTTAAACAAATCTTTTAACAATTTATATTTCTCCAAAATTATGTGTAACTCCGAAGAAAACACACTCCTTCCTGATGTATCTCGGTACATTTTCTCCGTCCCCCCTTTTGAAACTAAAATATCAATCTGAAGGTTTTAGTTTCAAATCCCCCCTTTTGAAACTAAAATATCAATCTGAAGGTTTTAGTTTCAACGTTTAACTTTATTCTTATTATACAATCCCCTCGATTTATTTTGATGGAAGTTCGTCCTTTCTTATTCTCGTGTGTCCGTGTTACTTGTTAAGTTTTCTTCTTTAGTAATTGTAAGGATCGAGCATTGAACGTTCCCTTGCAGTCTGACCCTTGGGCGACTTTGAAGGCATTATTTCCGTACTCCTTTATGATTTTGTATGGCCCATCATATATTGGTTGAAATTTCTTGTATATCCCTTTTTCCGGATGGCTTACTGGATTTACCCTTACCATGACCTCATCTCCCAGCTTGAACATAGCCTTGCTCTTCCCTTGTCTCCTTTGTCTTATATTTCCCATCTTTCTGAGTTTACAGCGTGCTTCATCAGTGTCCTTCTTCTTATCAATATGTGGTGTTCTGATCGGTAAAGGGGTTTTGAATGGGTAAGGAGCACTTCTCCCGTGATGAAGCCTGATGGGTTCGAACCCGGTTGATTCGTTCTTGGACCAATTTATCATGTCTGCAACTCTTGTGGCCTCTTTTACCCATCTATGATGATTGTTCTGGAGATACACACGAAATAAGCGCCCCAATTCCCTCATGACTCGTTCGCAGAGATTAGACTGCGGATTGCGAATCGAAGTGAGAATATGTCTGATCTGGTGGCGCTTCGTCCACCTTTTCCATTCCTCCGACATAAAGGGAGTTCCATGGTCTGATATTATCTGCTTTGGGATTCCCACGTCTCGAAAATGTTGACGTTCAAGTACCTGTATAGTTTGTTTGGCATTAGCTTGCGCCACTGGATATACCGCTATGAACTTGGAAAAAACGTCATAGGCTACAACAAGATACTTCTTTCTATTAAACTGAGGTAGGGGTCCGTAGAAATCTATTGCCAATAGGCTGTTAGGCTGGTATGCATATATAGGTCTCAACGGGCCCACGCTTGATGAGTTTGGGGCTTTGTTTTCGCACATACAGTACATCCCTCAATGACGTTTAAAACACTCTTATACATTCTTGGCCAATAAAACCAATTGCCTATCAACCCTTCCATCTTGCTTGCCCCATAGTGTCCATAATTTTCATGTATGAACCTGATTATTTGTTTCCGCATATCCACTGGAAGAACGACTCGTGTATGCTCCTCATCTCTTATTTTATGCTGTAAAAGTCCATTTTTTAAACAATATTTTTTTTTCTTTCCATAACGTATTGTTTACAGGTCTACCTGCAGGCTGATGGCGCAAGTAGTCTATTATTTGCTTACATTCTGTATCCTCTTCTTGCGCTTTCACTAATCTTTGCAAACTGCACTCTATATCCTCACCTTTATCTACTTCTGCCGCTGCTATGTACGCATTGTTACAATTTAAATGTTGTTGCGGTGGTTCTATCAGATAGCGACTTAAAGCATCTGCCACCATATTGTCTTTGCCTGGGCAATACTGCACGCGATAGTTAAATTCTTGTAAGATCAAACTCCATCGGATCAGCCTACTATTCATGAGGAAGCTATGATTAAGGAACTCAAGGCTCCTATGGTCTGTGATCACTATCACCTGTGATCCTATTAAATATTGTCTAAACTTCTTAAAGGCCCAGACAATTGCTAAAGCCTCCCTCTCAGTTACTGTATATTTTTTTTCTGGCTTACTTAATAAGCGACTTACAAAGAATAACACCCCATATCTCCCATCGTCCTGCACCTGAGATAATGTGGCCCCCAGGCCTATTCCACTACTGTCAGTTTGCACTACAAATGGTTTGTCAAAATATGGGTATGACAGCATGACCTCTTTTAGAAACCCCCTTTTTACCTTTTCAAAACTACGCTCTTGTTGCTCCTCCCACATCCACCTTTTGTCCTTCCTTAATAGCTGTAAGAGAGGCTCCATGTCTGAGGAAAAATTTTTATAAAATCGGTTGAAAAAATTACATAGTCCGAGGAAAGCTTTGATGTCTTTCTTCTTCCTTGGCTTTGGAAAATGTTGTATAGCCTCGATTTTCTCTGGATTTGGAGATATTCCTTGCTCACTGATAATGTGTCCCAAGAATTTCACCTCCGTAGTCATTAGGTGGCTTTTCCCCAAATTTATTTTAATTCCTTTTTCTATGCACTCCCCGAACAGTAGCTTCAAATGTTCGAAGTGCTCCTCCACACTATCCGAGGCCAAAATGATGTCATCCACATACATCGTAATTAAACTCTTGATTCTTTCTGACAATACCTGATCAAGGCATTGTATTAATCCCGCTCCGCTGTTTTTTAAGCTGAAAGGAACCCGATTAAAGTTATATGCCCGTCCATTATATCGGAAAGCAGTATATTTCCGGTCTTCAGGGTGAAGCTTGATCTGCCAGTAGCTGGCTGTTAGATTAATGTTGAAAATATCTTTTTTTTATGGAACTTCATTAATAATTCACTTATAGGTGGCGGGGCATTAGTGTCTAGCACTGTTATTTTATTTAATTGTCACGCATCTAAACACAATCGAATAGACCAGTCCTTTTTCTTTACTGTCACCAACGGATTATTGTATGGGGATGAGCATTTAGAAATAATTTCCCATTTTAGCATATTCTGTAGCTGTTCTTCTACTGCATTTCTATATTGATGTGGTATTGGGTATGCTCACGCTTGATACGGCTGGTCTTCCATAAGCTTTATTCGGTGTTCATATCCTTCAATAACTCCCGGAACTTCTGAAAACACTTTCTCGTACGTATTCAACAAATTCTTCAGCCATTCTCCATTCTCACTTTCCTGTTCCACTTCCCTTATTATTATTATTTTTTCTATTTGTATCCCTGCACTTTCTGCATCGTGCTCCCTTTACTATCGTTTGCCTTGCAGACGTCAAATGGTATTTCTGCATGATTAATCCTTGCCTGTCGCTTTTCATAATCCAGCACGCATCCTGCTTTGCACATAAAGTCTGAGCCCAGGATAGCATCATGTATCAATCCCTCCAAGATCAGCATAATGTGGTTGTATTCCTTCCCTGCGATCTTAATACTCACCCAAGCTTGCTCCGATGCCAACTTGGCTCTTTTCCCATTCGCCAGCCTTATGTATACATCCTTTAACGGCAAGGTTTTAATTTTCAAGTTACTCCGGTCCATTTCATTGAACGTTTTCTGCGAAATCACTGACACTTGGATTCCTGAGTCAAGTAGTGCATTAATTGCCTTCCCTTCGATTCCTATTTCTATTTTAGGACATGATCGATATGCCATTCCCAGCTCGCCCCTCTCTTCATTTTGTACTAAAGTTTGCTACTTGTCTGCGATTATCTTCTGCATTTCCCTCTTTCCTCCGATTTTCTTCATACTGTTTATCGTTATCTATCGTCCTGAGTATCTCTGCAGCTCGCTCTATGGTATCATTCCCTATTATTATTTCTTGGATGTTTTCTGGGAAGCCTCGCCTTACTATCCACAGTATTTGTTGCTCAGATAGTTTGTATGCTGTGATTCCCCTTAATCTCGCCACTTGTTTGTGGAAATATGTACTTAGTGATTCTTCTGTTCACCATTTTTCTTGTGTTACCTGATGTTTAACAACTTCCTGAAGCCCCTCCCCCCAATAACTCTTCAGCAATGCTTGTTTATATTCCTTAAAGTTCGTTGGCTTTATTCCCAGCGACTCCCACCAATTTTCGGCCTCATCTTGTATGTAGCTAATAGCTATATTAACTTTGACCGACTCGCTGAACTCATTACATGAAAAAAAACATTCTAGACTCTCTAAGTATCTATTCGGTCGTTCCCCTTCGTTTCCCGAAAAAGTCTTTATTTTGATAACCCGACTTGCTATTTCCATTTTACACCTATTTTATCTGACTTTATTTAATATGATTGTTTTTATTTTCTATTTGGAACGTGCGTACAATCCACACCTAACCTTCCCAGTTCTTTTTTTTTTTTTATGCTAAAATTCCCCGGAATGTCCCTATGCCTCCACGTTTTATATAATTGCAAAATCACTTTTGCAGTTGCGCTGCTTATACCGTTTTCTAATCCTACTATCATGCTCCCTCCCGCTTCTTTTTACTAGCTATCACCTATGTCACTTATACACGACTCTGGCCACACCGCTTACAAACATCCAGTCATGACTCACATCGGTCCTGCCATTCAAAATGTTTAGTTTCATTCCATGTTGATGCGCCATTTATACCTACCGCCTCTTAACGTCGTCTTAAACTTTTATAAATATCATTTATATAACATCAATAAAATATTCGATATTTATAATAACGACTCGATACAGAACATTGTACCTCCTTCTTACACAAAATCCTATCATACGGGGCTGTCGGTACCTCAGGTAGAGTGGTCAATATCATTGGCAAACATTCGCCAATAACATTAATACTTGCTTACTAGATTAAACATTAGCCAACCAAACTCTTTATTTATTTAAGGAGAAAATCCAATGGGCGCCAGCCGACCTTTGTCGACAAGTCTGCCTGACCAATACGATCTAGTACCCGCTCCCGCTAGCTCAGCTAAAACATCAATAAAATACAAAATCCGTCTACTTAAAAAATCAGTTTACGAATCTTTCTCTGCGCTAGTTTTCTCGTTTCTTTTCCCAAATTCTAATTTAAAATTTTATTTCACTCTCATAATCTCATAGGATACTCATATCCCCTTTTTAAACTATAATTCATTATTATAACATTTACTATTTATTTGATCTACGATATTTATTTCTCCCTCTTTTTTTTTTTATTTTTATAAATAATCACTAACCCATTAAATCTCCGTTTACGCTGTTTCACTTCGTTTGGTCTTATAATATAATTAAGTACACTTTTGCTCAAATTTAGATAATATTTAATATAACAAAAAATATATTATACATACAATTAGAAAATAATTATACGCACACAAATATATTTGAAATCACAATAAAAATCCCTTGATAATGGAGCTAAAGACAATTAGTAATTATTGTTCGTAACATAAAGTTCAAAGTTTATTATTCCATACATTACTACGGCTTTTAATTAGTGAATTAAGAATAAAATAAATATTACCTAGCATTCTCTTTTATGCCTGGTTCTGAGCATAGCTTCTGATAGTATTTCTTTCGGTCAGTTAGCGCTAACTCTTTGCGATCCTTTTCCCGATGTCATTGGGATCCTGTGGGCTTCACCATGGACACTCCGCTTCCTTCTTGTTTTACGCGAACATGATTGTCCTTCGAACTGTCTGCTGTTGGTATTGCATGGAAGGATTCAGCCGGCTGTCCACACAATGGGTTTAACAATACAGCATTATGTTTTATTTAAAACTTTGGACGTATATTAATAATATGAATATGAATTTAAGAATAATCAACCGAACCGCATCAAAATCAAATTTTAATCATAATATCAAATTCAATCTAATAATAATAATAGAAAGTTCGCTCCTTTTATACTTTACGGTCCTTAGCTTGCGGATTCAATCTACATTCTGAATTTCTGCTATTGGACAATTATTTCTTTTCTTTCGAATCTCTACACAATTTCATTGGTCATTCTTTAGATGATTGCAAATTTTAATTTCTTTGTTAGAGTTATTTCACTAATTAGCCGTTTAATGGAAATTTCTTATGTTTGTCATTAGCTCCCATTGTTTATTACATTCCTTTGATTATATTCCTTTTTTTTATTATAAGACAAAACGAACTCCACCTTGCTTTTTTTTTTTTTTCTAAAAGCAATCTTAAATCAAATTTCAATTAAATCAAGTTTTAATTAAATCAAGTTTTTAATTCTTTAAGTTTTATTTAAATGTGATTCTAAAATTATATCTTATAAAACTGTCTAATTTATGCTTTTAATGATAAGCCCTTCTATGATAAAAAAATTTTTTTTTTTATTTTACCCTACAAGACCTTTTATTTTTATTAAATATTTAAACAAATCTTTTATCAATTTATATTTCTCCAAAATTATGTGTAACTCCGAAGAAAACACACTCCTTCCTGATGTATCTCAGTACAATATATATATATATATATATATATAATGTATCAGTTGTCTTCCAATTGATTTCATTCAAATCTGAACCATCTTCAAAATCTGTTAATATTTTAAAACGATTTGCAAGTTCTAGTTTAAATTCACTGAAAGGTTGCTGAAGATCAGGAATATCAATTGTTAATACAGTTTTTTAAAATAATTTTTCTCTCTAGTAGCACGTATCTTACATCTCACTAATCGATAATCATTTCCTGTGTTGAATTTATTAAAAATATAATATTGAAAAATATATTTTCTAATAGTCAAAATATAATCCAATTCTGCTTTACTTTGTGTTTCAAGCTTCCATGCCCATTTTTGTTTATCATTTTTTTGAAAAAAAAAGAAAAAAAAAGGTATATTGCAATTGCAATATAAAGTTTTTATTTTTCTGCGAATTTTACATGACTTCATACTTTCTTATTTCTATTACCATAAACAAATTTATTCACAGCACTTTTAATTTTCAATTGCTTAATTGTAGCATTAAAATTTCCATACAATTTTAAAAATGATGTTTGGCCTGATCAAAAGTCTTCTGTGTGTAATGTGTGTGTAGATATATAAATTATTAATTTTTGGGTAAGCCATGTGTTATTTTCCATTACATACCGATAAGTTATCCCTGACAATGGCTGATGCTAGCTTGTCGAAATATCGGTATGTAATGGAAAATAACGCGGCTTAACCCAAAAAATAATAATTTATCTATATCATACAACTGTGAAAACATTAAATATAATATTATATATATATATTATAATGGAATATAGAGCGGTGGTGATTGGAGATGATTCTAGTGATAATAGATAATACATTTTTTTATAACAGAACACATTAGCCCATTAAAATATAATAAAACTCAGGATTTTATTGTTTATTAGCTTTAAATAATCACTAGATATGTAAAACAAATATTGATGAATTAAAAAGTAATATAATAGTACTGAGGATTACCTTATGATGTGATTTGAAATGTAAAATATTATTTAAAAGTGGAATAAAGATTTTATTAATCTTAAAGATAAGATAAATCTAATTTTTCTATACTTCATGTCTAACATATATTTACAAAAAAAATTTCAATAGCTTATTTACTTATATATATATATATATATATATATATATATATATATATATATTACCATTTACTAATGTAGAAAAAAAATGCTGATGTCTTAATCATATTTTTTATATGTTTATATCCATCCTTTACTGTTCAGTTTTCAGCTCAGCAATAAGCAGTTATTTTCCTTAATTTTTATCCATTTTAACCAGTTACATACATATAAAATGTTTAGAACAGATATGCGGATGAATAAAAATGAATGAGAGGAACTAAATTATAATAATATTTACTTTAATCAAATAAAAATTTCACTTATATTTACTTGTATGCTGTTAGTTGTTTTTTTAAATCTTAGAACTAATTTTCTACTAATTGGAACATAATAACTAGTAGATAATAAATTCTCTAAATACAATCTGAATTAAATTTTATAATTAAACATATAATCCAATTGCAAAGCAGGTAAAATTGTGATCAATTTTGTTTATGACTGAGTCATTTGTTAAGAAATCTATATACGCGATAACATTTTGAGATTCAACTCCCTGATTCAAATTGGCTTTAAGTAATACTGTATTTATTTACAAAACAGACTTTTTAATAATCTTGTAAATTTTCTAATTTATTGAAATATTTAATATTATAATTAAACCTTACTTAATATGACATATTTTATGAATTAATGAACTCTTCATAAATTTCCACAGATAATTTTTTTTCAATTAAACATCTCACATCATCATTCCAACAAAAAGCAAATAAAAATAAAAACAATTTGAATTAGGTTATACAAATTCATCTGTAGATTTGATGTCGAATCTGACGAATATCATTATAAGTACAGATAGATGCTTTGCAGTTGAATAATGACAATATTGAGATGTTTTGTTATAAAATTTAAAGAAGACAATATTTGGAAAGTTCATTGCCAACTAAAATGCTATATATATATAAGCAAAATTATTGAGAAAGGCAACTGATGAAAAATAGAAAAAAAATCAAATAATTTAATTACAAATACATAAATTTTCTAAATTTTTGAGAACGATTGAGGTTCATTTCTTTTTTTTATTTATAACTAATAGGCTATTTTTTTAATTTTCAGTTATTCTAAATATTTTAAAATCATAAATATATATTTAGATAAATATAAAAGTGATTTTTTAAATTTATATATAAATTTTTCTAATAGACAGTTTGCACACACACACACGCATATATATATATTGAGCCGGGTTCGAATATGTGGATTCAAAACACCGGTCTCTTAGGCAGAGAAGAACATACTCGGAGAGTATGTATGCCCAAACGATAGCTATAAAGTATATAACTAACGTTACATTTCCAGGACATAACTTCTTCTCGACTGTTGAGTTCAACACCAAGTTCAAAGCACTTTTTTGTTTGTGTATAAACACGGGCACCAGCTATCTATTCAAGGATGAATAAATAACGCACTTTAAGCAATGGCCACTAACTCAACGCCTAAATCCACGACTAGCTCAGCTGTTTGTAATCACTAATAGATTATACTTAATTAGTGATTAAAAGAATTAATAAAAGAATTTGTTAAAAGGAATTGATAAAAAGAATTGATAAAAAGAATTTGGTAAAAGGATTGATAAAAAGAATTGACCGACAAATAAAGTTTAATTTTAAAGTTAATTTATTAATTAACATTTATTTACTAAATTTAAACATTCTAATAAAACACACGCATATTTTAAATTAACATTTCTAAACTAGTTTAAATATTCTTGTTCACTTTCATAACAAAACACTGGTATTTATCTAATTTAACTAATAAGATTGATATAAGGATCACGCACATATTAACTCATGCACACACACATAACAATATTAAAGTATTACATAGCATTTGAAATTTAATCACACACATCAATAGTTCATTTATGTATGATATCGAGTTCATATAATTAGACTCTTGGAGGATTCGCACAAATTAATGAAATGCAATGGCTATTACAGTATAACGAAAATAAGCAAATGTTTTACCCAGGATTTTGAACGTAGATTAACACTTTGTTTTCTTTTTGTTTGTTGTTTCTTCCAGTATGAATGGTTCCAGTATGAATGCTTCCAGTATGAATGCTTCCAGTATGAATGCTTCCAGCCGGCTGGGACGTTTCCTTGCTGAGTTTTCTGATTTTCATGATTATTACTATCGAAGACAATTAGATACGGACGGAGATTTTCTACGATGTTAAGCTGACATTATTTCACGGGCAGATCTGCTGTTTTCTCAGACATCTGGGCTGGAGGTGAACGTGCGTTCCCAAAATATTCTCAGCACTGCATTTTGTTTCTTAACTGACTCAATTAATTTCTGAACTGCACTCTCTCAATAACTTTGTGAACTGAATTCACTCAATTAATTTGTGGAATGAATTGTCCGATAAAAAAAAAGGTCTATTTATACCTGCGCCTTGTTGTCTTTCTCCTATCTCCGGCAAAGATCTGTTGTCAATTGATAATCATTTGATAAACGTGTTTTGAAAGATTGCTTAATTAGTAATAGCCATGCAAAAACGTATTGTTTTATATTAATTAATATCTAATAGCCATTGCCGTGTTTTTCAATGATAATCTTCCCTAACTTTCACATACATTTTATATATTTACAAATGTACATATATACGCTCATATATTTTTAATACAATTTACTATTTAGTTTTAACATTATTTTTTCTTTAATTAAAATTGAATGAAAAGAGATTTGCATGTCTTAACTTTCTCAAATTATATTTTTACGAATACTAACAAAAACTCTTTACTTCCTTTTACAACCCTTAGTTTCATCTCTCAAATCAAGACTCCCCCTCCCCCCTTTTGACCAATTAATTGTAGCTTTTTTATTTCAAAAACTAACGCTAGAAAACTATTTAATTCTTATCCTTTTCGAAAACAAGCTGCAATAAATTCTTCAACATTTAATTATATGTTTTTCTTTTATGAAAGATTACTTTAATAATAATTTTAGATAAAAATTCTATGTGCCTATATCAATATAGGTACAATATATATATATATATATATATGTAACTGAACAAAAAGTAACTGATGCTTTCAATGAGTTCAGCTACTTCCTGTTCAGTTATATATGATCTTATTTATTATTTATATACACACAATATATATATATCTTACATATATATATATATGCACACCTGTTAAAATAAATATATATATATTCAGATGCTTTTAGGCAAACAAAGCGAGTATTTGGAAAAATTAATATTATTGTTAACTGTTGCACAACGTTTGATCCTATACATTGGGAAAAAATGATGGACATTAATTTTGTAAGATTTTTATATTAATACATATATGTATATATTGTACTGTATTTTATTTTTTTCACTTATTACCAACACTTTTAGTATATTTTTATTTCTTTTTTTTTGTTGCCTTCTTTTTCTTCTATTCTTTATTTGTATATATACATACGCGCTCGCACACACACACTCACATATATATATAACCTCTATAGAATATAAACATTTTCTATGCTTTTTTTAAGCAATAGTGTTTGATAAAAAAAATCATTTACTCTTTTCTTAACTAAAGCCTCAAACTGAACATTGCAATGGTGTTTAAATAAGGATCGAATTGTTATGGGATATCATATAATTTCCAGACTGCTGTATATAACATTGGCTATCATAAATATGTGTCCAGCAAGCATTGATTTATTTTTTCATTTAACGTTGTCGCTTAAAAAAGCGTGGAAATTTTTTATAGAGGGTTAAGTTAAGATTAATGTTAGTTATACTATTTCATATTTATGTTATGTTTAATTATATATATATTAAATCGAATATTTTAAAAGTTAATATTTCATTTAATTATATATATATATAGTATGTAATAAGCTTGCCAATAGCTCACTGATGAAATCCAGAGCTAGAAATTAGTCTGGGGATAAGGATATTCTGAAAAGCCTATTAAGAGCTATTGGCACCCGCATTGTATAACATTTGTAATACAAGCTTATTTAATTAAGTCATGTGATATATGACTTGCAGTTATTGTTATTGCTCTTAAGACTTTGGTGAATTTACATTGCTAAAGCTACTAATATATAGTGTATCTGAACTTAGTTTAGTCCCATATGGTTATTTAAGTTAGATAGCTGGATTTAAAGACATATGGATGTCTGAAAAATTCAGATTTTCTACTATTTTTTTACCATTAGATAAAGTGTTGGATTTGACCTGGTACTTTAAATCTAATGCTTGAAATCCATCACCTCACAGATAAAATCCAGAGCTAGAAACCAGTCTGAGGATAGGGATATTCTGAAAAGCTTGTTAAGAACTATTGGCTTGCTCATTACATAACATTTGTAATACAAGCTTATTAAATTAAATCAAGTGATATATGACTTGATTTCCTTGCAATATATATATATTGTACCAATATTGAAATTGGCACATGATGATTTTGCCTAAAAAATTATTAAATAATAAATAAGTTATAAAAATCTAAAATGTTTCTTTAAGTAAACAAAATAAGTTTGCTGTCAAAAGTAAAATTAAAAGTTTAAGAGTTTATTACAGTTTGTTTTCGAAAAAGATATGAATCAAATAGTTTTCCATCATTAGTTTTTGAAATAAAAAGCTACAATTAATTAATCAGAAGGGGAGAGGGGTGTTTCATTAGAAAAGTTAAACTAAGGGTTTTATAAAAAGGAAGTAAAGAGTTTTCTTATTAGTATTCGTAAAATATAAATAATTTAAAGTTTAAAAAATACAAATCTCTTTTCATTTGAATTAAAGAATAATAATCTTAAAACTAGTAATATATGTGCGTATATATGTGCGATGGTAAATAATATAATAAATGTATGCATAATAAATGTTATTATAAATAAATGAAAGTTAAAGATTATCATTAAAAAACACGGCAATGGCTATTAATTAATTAAAATATAAAACAACATTTCTGCATGGCTATTACTAATTAAACAATCTTCCAAAACATGTTTATCAAAGGATTAATTGCTAAAGAATTTTGACAACAAATATTTGCTGGAGGATATGAAAGGGACAACATGTCATCGGTATAAATACTGAATATTTTATCGGACAATCAGTTGAGACAATAGTTCAAGTCAGTTCACAAATTAATTGACCGAATTGAGTTCAGAAATTAATTGAGTCAGTTAAGTTAATGATATCCAGAAACAAAATGCAGTGCTGAGAAGATTTTGGGAACGCACATTTTCTCCACAGCCTATGTCTGAAAAAAACAGCAAGATCTGCCCGTGAAATAATGTCAGCATAACATCTTAGAAAATTTCCATCAATATCTAATTGTCTCCAATAGTAATAATTGTGAATAATAAGGAAACTCATCAAGGAAATATCCCAGCCGGCTGGAAGCATTCATACTGGAATCATTCATACTGGAAGAAGCAACAAACAAGAAGAAAACAAAGTTCTAAATCTTCATTCAAAATCCTAGGTAAAACATTTGCTTATTTTCATTTATACTGTAATAGCCATTGCATTGCATTAATTCGTGCGAATCCTCCAAGAGTCTAATTATATGAACTCTATATCATACATAAAATGAACTATTGATATGTGTGTTTAAGTTTCAAATGCTATTAATGCTTTATTATTATATTTGTGAATGCTATATGAGTTAATATGTGCGTGATCATTATATCAGTGTTATTGGTTAAATTAGATAAATACCAGTGTTCTGTTATTAAAATCTATGAGAATATTTAAACTAGTTTAGAAATGTTAATTTAAAAAAATATGCGTGTGTTTTGTTAGAATTATAAAATGTTTAAAATTAGTAAATGTTAGTTAATAAATTGTCTTTAAAATTAAACTTTATTTGTCGGTCAATTCTTTTTATCAATTCTTTTACAATTCTTTTTATAAATTCCTTTTACAATTCTTTATCAAGTCTTTTAACAACTAATTATGTATAATCTATTAGTGATTACAAACAGCTGGGCTAGTCGTGGATTTAGGCATTGAGTTAGTGGCCATTGCTCAAAGTGCGTTGTTTTTTCTTTTGAATAGATAGCTGGCACCCGTGTTTATACACAAACAAAAAAAAGTGCTTTGAATGTGGTGTTGAACTCAACAGCCGAGAAGAAGTTATGTCCTGGAAATATAACGCTAGTTATATATTTTATAGCTATTGTTTGGGCATTCATATTCATATCGTTTGGCCACTAACTCAACGCCTAAATCCACAACTAGCTCAGCTGTTTGTAATCACTAATAGATTATACGT
Organism: Epiperipatus broadwayi; assembly: GCA_028023455.1. Lineage (NCBI taxonomy): Eukaryota > Metazoa > Onychophora > Udeonychophora > Euonychophora > Peripatidae > Epiperipatus > Epiperipatus broadwayi. Next base: position 6,878,980 of record JAQFVV010000025.1, on the reverse strand, counting down.
AATTAGTGGTTAAAAGACTTGATAAAGAATTGTAAAAGGAATTTATAAAAAGAATTGTAAAAGAATTGATAAAAAGAATTGACCGACAAATAAAGTTTAATTTTAAAGACAATTTATTAACTAACATTTACTAATTTTAAACATTTTATAATTCTAACAAAACACACGCATATCTTTTTAAATTAACATTTCTAAACTAGTTTAAATATTCTTGTAGATTTTAATAATAGAACACTGGTATTTATCTAATTTAACTAATAACACTGATATAATGATCACGCACATATTAACTCATATAGCATTCACAAATATAATAATAAAGCATTAATAGCATTTGAAACTTAAACACACATATCAATAGTTCATTTTATGTATGATATAGAGTTCATATAATTAGACTCTTGGAGGATTCACACGAATTAATGCAATGCAATGGCTATTACAGTATAAACGAAAATAAGCAAATGTTTTACCTAGGATTACGAAGATTTAGAACTTTGTTTTCTTCTTGTTTGTTGCTTCTTCCAGTATGAATGGTTCCAGTATGAATGCTTCCAGCTGTCTGGGATGTTTCCTTGATGAGTTTCCTTATTATTCACGATTATTACTATTGGAGACAATTAGATATTGATGGAGATTTTTTAAGATATTATGCTGACATTATTTCACGGGCAGATCTTGCTGTTTTCTTCGGACATAGGCTGTAGAGAAAATGTGTGTTCCCAAAATCTTCTCAGCACTGCATTTTGTTTCTGGATATCATTAACTTAACTGACTCAATTAATTTTTGAACTCAATTCACTCAATTAATTTGTGAACTGACTTGAACTATTGTCTCAACTGATTGTCCAATAAAATATTCAGTATTACGACAATGTGTTGTCCCTTTCATATCCTCCGGCAAATATCTGTTGTCAAAATTCTTTAGCAATTAATCCTTTGATAAACGTGTTTGGAAGATTGTTTAATTAGTAATAGCCATGCAGAAATGTTGTTTTATATTTAATTAATTAATAGCCATTGCCGCATTTTTTAATGATAATCTTCTTTAACTTCCATTTATTTATAATAACATTTATTACGCATACATTTATTCTATTATTTACCATTGTACATATATATACGCACATATATTACTAGTTTTAAGATTATTATTCTTTAATTCGAATGAAAAGACTATTTGTATTTTTTAAACTTTAAATTATTTATATTTTACGAATACTAATAAGAAAACTCTTTACTTCCTTTTTATAAAACCCTTAGTTTAACTTTTCTAATGAAACACCCCTTTCCCCTTCTGACTAATTAATTGTAGCTTTTTATTTCAAAAACTAACGATGGAAAACTATTTGATTCATATCTTTTTCGAAAACAAACTGTAATAAACTCTTAAACTTTTGACAGCAAACTGATTTTGTTTACTTAAAGAAATATTTTAGATTTTTATAACTTATATATTATTTAATAATTTTTTAGGCAAAATCATCATGTACCAATTTCAATATTGGTACAATACATATATATATATATATATATATATTGTACCAATATATATATATATATATATATAGAGTCTGATTTGTGAATATATATATATATATATATATATATTCACAAATCAGACTCTAAAATCATTTTAATAAACTTTCAAAAAATACTTTCCATTTCAATGATAATTTTTTATAAAAATACTTCACTTTTATTTAAATTTCATATAAATCAATTGCACCTTAAAGTTATGAAATTTCATATTGGCAGATCTTTATAAAAAGTATCAATTAAAAAAAGCTAACTTATCAATAGCTCTAAACAAGCTTTATTTTTATAAGTTCAGACTTTCAAATTGATAGAAACTTGTTTTATAAGTGCTGACTTTTGAATTGGTATTTTAGATCTAGTTTCTAGAGTCCCAGCCCTCCATTGAGGTGAGCCATAAGCTCCAAAACAATTGATCTGGAGGTAGGGACTTAACGATAGAGATTTTGAATTCTTTCTTTTTCGGCACTTATAAAAATAAAGTTTGTTTAGAGCTATTGGTAAGCTCTATCTAGTGATCATTTAAATGCAAGCTTAAAATCAAGTTACTAAATTTATGATTTGTTTTATTTATATATAATATAGTAAAATTCACCTAAATTATAGTTATTTTATTAGAAGTACTAATTCTGAATGCACTTGCTATTTATTTATTTAATGTATGGATTTGAAAACAAAATATTACAAAAGAACTTGAAGATTCAATAGTAGTTCTATTAAGACCTCTAACATTGCCACTATAACCATAGATTCTGTTGTCACTAACAATGTGATTCATGGTTTATATTTGTCCATTTTATTAGACTTATCAAATGCTTGAATAAAACATTAGTCTGCTCAATTTCTTGCTTTGTCACATGAACTTATCCAATAGCTTTTCCATTAAATTACATCTTGGCTATCAAACTAACCATTTTATAAAGAATATTAAATTATAGCTAGGTCAAATTAAATCCTTGGAAATTATATGAAATTTTTTGGTTTTGGTAATTAAAAATGAAATATTGCAGAAGGTCCTATAAATCAGTGATCTTCAACCCTTGGTCCGCGGACCGGTGCTGGGCCGCAGGAAAGTTTGTAATAACAAAATAATAAGAGTTTAAGCTTTTAATTAATATAAACAATTTTTATTTATTTTTTCATCTCATTTTTACCCAATTAAAAAAAAGAAATAGAACGAAAACAAAATCTAATCAATCATACATAATTTTTTAGTTATCACAGATGTTTATGGGGGGGGGGGGGAGTAGAATTAATTTTTTTATTACTTTTCTAAAAAAATTCAAAATTAAAAAAAAAAGTTTTTTATTATACAAACTCCATATATATATAATTTTATCTTGTATATTTAACGTTGTTGTTTTGATCAGTTATAGCAATTATGCTCATCTAAAGCTAAGCAGTTTACATCTTTAAGAAAATTTATCTATAAATCTTATTCTTATTTTGGACCGCGAAACCTTATCCTTATTTTTACCGGTCCGCAGTTGTGAAAAGATTGAAGACCATTGCTATAAATCTTTATTATTTTGTTGTGAAAAGTAGGTGCAAATATTTGATATTGTTGGTTATTATTGAAATTTGTCAATGCTTTTGAACGTAAGTCAAATCGTTATGGAAAGAATGCAAATGAGCACGTTGATAATTGGTTGCTTTTAAATGCTTGTATAAAATTGTATTTTAGTGCAATATTATTTTCTTTTTTTTTTTTGTTTGACTTTTGTAATTTAGACATTTTTTCTACAAAAAAAAAAAAAAAAAGGAACAATAGAGTAAATTATTTAACTACTAAATTATTTGATAAAGATTGAATTATACTCTTTTTTAATTCATGAACATAACCCATATAATTACTGAAAAAATACTCCTTTATCATAATGAAAGTGAGTATTTAGTAGATGTATTTCAGCATTCAACAGTTTTAAGTTAGAAATATATAAATGTAATAAAATGTATTTTCTTACTGACATGATAATAATAATAAGTCTAAAATATAAATATTCTCCTTATTGATTGATACGATGAATTCAGTTTGTTTATGGTTACTTAGTCACTTTTATAAAAATGATAAGTTTATGCTCCCCATGCAACATCTCAAATGCACTCCTAACATGCTTATGGTCAAATGTACAACAAAGGTGTCAGTTATTAGATTGAATTCAAATATCTATCTCTATTTTTTAAGATCAATGTAATATTGTATAACTTGTATTATATACAATTACATATTTAAAACGCTGTTTTATAATTCTATTGATTCCAAACTCACTTCTTTGAATGGTCGAAACTCTTCCCTGTTCTAGAAAATAAAAGCACTCAGGTTGAAGATCACACTGTTCTTAGGTTTATCATATCGTATTTGTATTAAAAGGTTTTAAAAGCAAATCTTTTGTCTATATTTTAACTTTAATTGTAATTATTATTTTTTGAATATTTCTGGTTAATTAAATAAATAATATAAATTAATAAAAGTTATAGTAATAAATGAAAATAAAAGTATTAAAAAAAAACATTCCCAGTTTTAGGAATCAATTTAAAATCTTATCTTTTTTTTTTTTTAAAAAAAAAACAAGTCAATTTAGAAAAGGATCGGTATAATTTTATTTAAAAATACAGTTTAAATATTGATGTAATTTCATTTAATAAAGGTAATTTCAATAAGCTTAATCTGTATAAATTAGGTCAATAAAATGTTTTATTAGCTAACTGAATTATATGACGGTGATCAGACGAATTAATTATTAAATATTCATCTTAACTGAAAGAAATCAAATTTAGATGTTGGTTTGAAATACAGCTCTAAATGTGGAGTGTAAGAATACATTGGCGTGAAAAAGCAGTGCATAACTATCACAAAAACAGTGAGTGCAAAACATATTATGCTTTTGCCTTGAATGCTAGATTTGGCTTTTGTAAGAAACATGCTTACTTGAAATTAATTCTCATGGAAAATCAACATTCTCATTCAGCTTTTCAGTCTCACTTATTTGTATTATTTCTACAGTCAGCATCAATGAATCTTTGGTCGATTTACTTTTACATCTTTTAGAGAGGATTTGAACACAGGCTTTCAAGTTTTCTTCAGTCACCCACTCCATCTTATACAACCGATATATATGACCACATACATGTGGAAAAGATAAATGATCTTCAATATACGTATTTCCTGCAGAACCAGCACTCAAAATTGGAAAACAAAGGACTTTGAATATGTCATCATCAAATTTTCATTGATATAGATAGCTGATGAGTTGGAAAATGGAGTAGATTGAAGCTTGTCCATTAAAGTTTGAAAATTTGCTATAGTAATATAAACGAGCACTGATTATGTATATGTGTGGGAGATGAGATTCTGAATCAATTAATGAATTGTGGTTCTGCATCTTTTTCAAATGTATGTGTTCATGTATATCGGTTGTATAAAATAAAGTGGATTATTGCAGAAAGCTTAAAAGTTTGGGTTCAAATCCCCTCTAATTACATATAATTTTTATATATATATATATACTAGTATTTAAATATTTTGCATCTGAGCAGAATAGCATTCAAAATAATTTTCTTATGCAGTTTTATTTATATGTTTTAAACTAGAAATCTAACGATGGAACCTGTGAATTCAAGAGTTGAAGTTTTCTGTATTAATGTGCAGCAAAAAATAAATAAATAAATAAATAAACAAAACTTACTTTGATCATCATTTGGTGCACAAACATGAGTTGATAAACAAACTGCTATAAAATTGACAAATGTATTATAAAAAAACTTTTAATCAAATAAAAATTATTCTAGTATGTTTTTACATTTATAATTAATCATGTAGTATAAAAATAAAGATAAACCTCTGTGTTTTTTATTTTGAATAAAACATTTTATTTTTGTGAGACATTGAATGTTTGTCCAGATTTCATTGGCCATTTTCAGGATTAATTAAATTATTATGTCATTATAGAATAAACCCTATTTATTTAAAATTAATAGTAAAATTGATAATATTATTTTATGATAATTTAATTAATAAATACCTGTTAATTCTGAAGATGATCTCGCTTAAATTTGGCCCAAATGTTTATCCATTATTACCGCGAGAATAAAATTTTGTATTATCAAAAATATTGTGGTTTATCTTTATAATCCATCATTATTTATAAATATATACATGTTTCAATACAAATATGCTAATAATTGACTACTATTTTCGACTTGCTTATAATTTTTTTTTTTTTTTTTTACTGTTTATGATATAATTTATTGGTTATTGTTACATTGCAACTAACAAGTTTTTTTAAAAATCTCACAATGTAAATGTCTAATTAAATTGATTATCATTCAATTTTTATCTTCAGAAATTTGGAACCTACTAACGGAACATATTATTTTTCAAACCTGTCTTCATTATGGTACTAGTTCCATATGCAGAAATACAATATTCTCACTTTAAGTTATAAATTATTTGATGATGAGTTGCCTTTTTTTCCGTATTAAATATATTTCTAGAATTAAAAAAGAAAATCCAACTTTATATCAACAACCTTTAAAAACAAAGATTTAAAAAAATTAGTTATAAAAACATATCTGTTCACTCCCCACAAGTATATAATTTTATGCTTTTAAATTAATTTTTTGCTTATAAAATTACTTTAAGTATAATTTATTTTGCCCATTTAATATAAAAATGGTAATTAAATTATTTATTAAATTTATAAAATTGTATCTTATTCTATAAGTTTTGTATATTTTTGTAGAACAGTATTGTGCGGACAACGAGACTTGGTTTCAGATTTATGAGTAAAGAGCACGGAGGAGATGGTGGTGTGATTGTCAATGTTAGTTCTGAAGCAGGTGTGTATTAGATATTAATACAATTGTTTGGGTTTGAATCTGGTTTGAAAATTTATTTGTTAAGTTTGAAATTTTTCTTTCAGATAGCTGTCCACATTCAATTTATCTAACTATTCACTGTTAGTCAGTAATACATCTATTTATTTATAGCTAAAAAGTAAAATAACTCATATTCTAACTATCCAGGAATTAGCAAGTCTCATAGAATACTTCCTCTTTCATTGTTTTGCAATGGACTATATAAAGACTTTCATCTTTTATCAACAATTAAAAGTAGAATAGTATAAAAATTAAACAGGGATTCAAATTAGAAAAAATAACTAAAAACAATGAATGTTTCGATGTTGTTGCATCAAAATCAACCAAAAAATTAAAGGAAAAAAAAGTAGACATCAATTTATAACATGTAAACATATGTATCCCAAAATTTAAATATTAAAGACAAATGTATAGAGAATGTTGGTTGTTTTTGTGATGGTTATTTTATTAGTTGATCACTTTGATTTTATAAAAGAAATAAAAAGGAGAGATAGACATGACTATAAGAACCATTCCTGCCTATAAACGAAACAACTTTAATATATAATTATTATTCAAACTTTTAAGTACAAAGTTCAGAGGAAAAACAGCTTTTGCGATACATAGAGCCTTACTTTGTATTAATAAGTTTGGTCAGTTAAATAATATAATTGCCAAGTATATAAGTTAAAAATAGCAAACATAATATATCTCATGATTGTTGGAAAAAGAAATTGAAATCACATATATATCACGTGTTCAAACTCTTCTCAAGATAAGGTTAAGAAAGAAAATGAAATAAAGTGTAAAAAATAAAATTAGATTGTAGATGATACTAGCAGAAGTTTATTTGTTGTATGTAACATGCAGTATATGCTGAGATCTCAAAAATCACTGGGAAAATGAATGTTGTGTAGCGTGTGCAAGCGCTCTGAGATATTTATCATTTTGAAAATTTGTGAAATTTCGTTGCTCCTTAATAATGTATATGCAGTCATAAAAAAAAAAAATCCACCTCTTTGAAATAAAAATACCAGAATATAATTCCCGAAATCATTTAATGTCTCAGGGTAAAATATCAAATGCCATAGCAAATCTAATATGTGTGACCGTAAATCAATGATAAGTGTTGATCTTATAAAGAAAGAACACGAAAATTAAATTAAATATATATACATACATTTTATTGACATTTAAGTGATTTCAATTATTAATAATAATAAACACATTTCTGGAATTACTACAGTTTTTCTCACTTAAAAAAAATCCAAAAGGAAATGATTTCATTAATATTTAGCTATACGTTAAAAAAAATCTTAAGCAGGATTATATAAAAGAATATTATAATTATTTAATAATAAAATAAATAATTTAGACTATAATTTCTATACCTATTTCATAGATAAAAGTTTTTTCTTTTATAACACATCTAACTTATCTATTCATACATAATGTAATAAAAGAAACTTCTGAACAAATTACTTAAAATCACAAGTAATGGCTTATTTTAGTGGCAATATTATTACTTATATTTGTGTATATATTCATTTCACATATGCTCAGAGGAATTTAACATCTCTTACATAAAAAGATAATAGCTAAGCAATGTGAGGAATTCACTATTTCTCAGATAAAATAACTTTGTCGTAAGAGGAGTTCTACATCTCTTATACAAATAAAAATATATATATTACCGCATATGACAACACCAAGTAAACGATAGCTATTATTCATATTATTCGTGTAACAAATTAAATTTAACAATGCCTTACTTCTAATATTCACTAAATATCAATACAATTCATTTTACCCTGGAATAACATAATCTGCTACTTGATATAATTCCAACAAAGTTATTTCTCATAAAACACTTTACATTAAATATAGATTCTATTTGCATACTATGCAATGCATTCCCAGAAAATACATCCCATATCTTTGAGACATGTCCATACTTTTCACCCTTACATCGCTTTATATTCCACAAAGACACAATTAATTTTAAAATATACTCATAAACAATATAAAGAAATTAAAACCATTCAATGCATTTGTAATCATTCACACTCTCAGAACAATATGGCTTGCCCGTTGTGCTGTAATCTTTGACAACAAAAAAATACAATGTACTAAAAAAAACCAACAAAGAATGGCATAACATATATCTATATCAGGGATGCCCAACCCGTAGCTCGCGAGTCACATGTGGCTCGCGTAACTGTTTAATGTGGCTCGAATTGCACTCTTCAAAAAAATTGATAAAATATTTTATGTTCCTTGATGGCACATGCACACACTAAAAAATAAACATTTTTACAATACAAACAATAACGATATGCAGTGTCAGGTTTCACATTAAATAAAATATATTTTTCCTGTAATTGTAATTTATATGTATGTTACCAAATTTTTAATAAATAAAATGTATTTACATTTTTTTTTCTTTTTAACATATTACACCATTTTTTTTTTTTTTTTGCTGTACACGTTTGGTTTGGTGCTATATATATATATATATATATATATATATTGTACCGGACCATACTCCCTGCGGAATTCTTTTCCTAATCTTGCACTGAGCATGAAGTGACCAAGATTTAACAGGTAAAGAAATGGATATCAATTTAGCCGATTTCTATACTCATATATATCAGTACTTCCAGCTAAATTGATAGAAAGAGTGGATTGACGGGAATCTTCCAGTTAAAACACCCTTTAGTTGATATCTTATTTTAATGCCCGAATATTTAGAACAATGGCAAGTACACACCTTTGAAAAATCTATTTACAAAATAGACTTTTGCGCGCCACTTCTAGAAAAGAATCAAAAAATGAATTTTTCACCCTCCTAGAAGGGTGTGCAATACCATATGTTCAGCGGAGCATAAGAATAAGATCTAACACCCCGGTAGAGCGATATCCCGTGTGGCTAGCTCAAGTCACTCTACATCTAGGGTCTTCAAATGGGTAAGTTAAATGATTATTACAGGTATGTGGTTGATAAGGAAAGAACACATTTTTATCAATATAAATAATGATACGAAAACGAAAAAAAGTTTAATATTATGATTAAATATTTATTTAATCCCTAAGACCCACCACCATTTCATACTAATGATAATATAATAACAAAATACTAAATAATTAATTACCCCAAACTATATATATATTCGAGGCGTTGAAATAGATAAAATACAATCTTAAATAAGAAAAGTAATAAATCCCTAAAGCTGTTTACAATGTTTATAAGTAATGGAAGTGGTCTGAGCTCTTTTTACCCAATAGAAATAAATTTTCATTTGTGTGATTTGATATACAGATATGAGATTTTCGGTCATACAGGCATACGCTTTTACTGATAACTTTAAAACCCTTTTATTGATAGGAAATATAATAATAAAAACTATGCATATTTGCACAATGAAATATATCACTAATTTCATATTTTCAACAAGTCAATATGTTGCATTGGCTCAGATACCATATCGTACTCACCATGAGGTACTGTATCTATTTCCGTTTTGCCAAAGATAAATTTCTATACATGTATATACGTGCAGCCCAATTATACACTTACTATCATTTTAAATATAAAGTTATTAGAGTACTTGCTTATAGGGAATCTATAATAAATCAATCCCTTCTTACACTCATCGTGAGGTGTAGCAGTCACAAAAAAATAACTTAAAAAGGATATACGGTTAAATACATTTTTAGATATTCAGCATGAGATATCATATTTACCGAATATAATAAGCGTATGTACGCATACATATATATACATGCATATTTATATTTGACGAATTTCAGGAATAACAACAACAGCAAAACGAATAGCAACAACAACAACAACAACAAAAAAAATCTCATTGCGATCTTTGTTGAAAATACTAATTTGAAATAGAAAAATTCACTCAAAGGACTTAAGTAAAAGCTTTACCATTTATGACCGCAATAACCGTAAATTCATACATATGCGAGAGACTCTCTCATTTTTAAATGATAAATAATAATAACAAAAAAAAATATATATCTAATCGGAAATAGGAAAGTTAATTATTTCAATGTTAATAAATATCTTAAAATAAACTTATATCTGCGTCTTCATTCTTCTCCTCTGGGCTGAGTGGGCTTCAAGTTAACTGGCTGTGTGGTGACGATTTCTTCCATTTAGTAAGGCGGCACTGGTCATCCTCCTGGGCGGTTGGAATTGGCGTGGTCACATCTGGGCGGCTTAGGACAGAGAAAGGGCGGTGCACTAACTAGTTGTCTACCCCACGGTCATTTTGCCGGAATCTCTAGTATATTGCTTCATATCCTCTTTTTTTATATATATCTAAATAGTAACGAGGATTATTTAATAAATTTTCATAGGCTGTCTCCAATAGTTATTCGAATCCACAAAGACAAAAGTTCTTAAAAGAACTGTATAAAGGATTTGTTCTAACGAATGTCACTAATAGTACTATTCATAAATGACTCTCTAAGTAGCTGATCGCTTGGAGAATTCTGGAGCAACGAAAAGAATGACTTGCCCAGAATGGCTGCCAACGAAAGACTGAATCCCACAGCACTATCCATCCCACTAATAAGAACCAATTCAGATATCCCTCTGAGAAGAATGAATCAGCCAATCCTTTTAATCTAGCTTATCACTTAGATTGCAAACATTCCTTTATATTTTTCCGATTAAATTCTACATTTTAAGTTTGACATCCATCTTGAATGCTCAGACCACTTGATTACAGCTATTCATTTCAAAAGAATTTCTATTTAAAAAAATAATAATAACATTTTAATTATAGCATTATCAAACATTTTGCTTTTGGTCAGATTTTTGCAAAAGCAATTAACATTCTTTGTTTATAGAATAAAATTAGTTTTTAGAGGCAGTAATTAAAAAAAATGAAAAATATACAAGTATGTTGGAACAATTGCTTTAATTATTTATTTTACTACTATGTTCCAACATTTGATTCATTTGTTTAATAAGTTTGCCTTTCTCTATTTGAATTTTTCAGAGAAAAGCCCAATACATAAAGTGATATAAAAAATATACAAAATAGAAAAATAAAAAAATACATGAGCTTATTTTACAATATTTTCCATGTCAATTTCATATTATTTAAATTGGTGTGTGTGGGTATTTTAATGCTCAGACCACTCCATTATCAATATAGCACATTTATATATTTGTTGTGCTTAATCCATACTTTGTGCAAGGCCATTTGATAATGCCTGGCACAATATATATATATATATTGTGTTTAGTGCTCTTGTATATATTGTTGTTTTTATCGAGAAAGATCCTTGTAGACGTTTGTTTTGGTGCTGTATATATATTGTGTTTAGTGCTGGAAATAGTTTTTATCGAGATAGATCCATGTACACGTATATATTTTGCTGTATATATCGATGTTTAGTGCTGTAAACAGTTGTTTTTATCCGTGTACACGTATATATTTTGCGTATATATATATTGATGTTTAGTGCTGTAAATAGTTGTTTTTATCGAGATAGATTCGTGTACACATATATATTTTGCTGTATATATTGATGTTTTTATCGAGAAAGATCCGTGTACACGTTATTTTGGCCACATTAGAAACGGCGGATTGATACCAATGTGAATAGGCCATCCCCCCCCACCTATCTCCCTACATTGCAGGTTTAGTACCCAAGTACCATGTTTATAAATGTAATATGAAAAATGTAATATATAATTGTGGCTCCCCAAATTTTTTTAAATTCTCAACTGGCTCGCGTCAAGTTAAAAGGTTGGGCACCACTGATCTATATGCTCAAAAATATATACCCAGTAATATCACAAAAAAAAATATGGCAAAGCAATATATTTCTTAGCTGCTCATTAATGCAATAATAGAAATCATCTCGTTCCAATTCACTGTATTCTAAAAACCTCCTAAGCAGTGTAAAAAAAAAAAAAAATGAAAAAAAAAATGTAAAAAGCTCTTAATGTAAATATACTAATTCTTGTAAATATTTTGTTACTAATAAAGTCTACTTATATATATACAAAACAGTTTATAACAATAATAAATTTTAATAATCATTATATAACCTTTAATAAGTATAACTATTCTCACCAAAAATAATATATGGGATGTTTGCAAACATATACGTAAATATGAAGCAAAAAATATTATCTTCATTGTTTAAAATAATGTTTCTTTGGGAGAACTAAGAAAAAAAAATGCATAGCAACGATTCATAATAAAATCATTATTAATGAAAATAAGCTTTATTTCTTTTTTTTTTAAATTTAAAATTCTAAATTCAAAGTTTATTTTGAATCTGATTTTTAACAGGTTTCCCTGGTGATAATTGTTGACAAAATAGAAAAACAAAAATTACAAATTAATGTTCGTTCTAGTTAAAATTTAAAAGTTTTAGATAAAAATCTATTGCTCATAAAACATGCTTTGAAGACAATTACAGATGTACATAAAATTTAAGAATTCTTGAAAATGTTGACAAACTATTAATTGATCCATGCAATAGCATTCCCCTTCTGGATATCTCTGAAATGTAGTTCCTTTTTGTTAGATAGGCTTTTATTTTATTTTAGGCTTTTGTTTTATTTTAACTTTATGCCTTCAATGTAAACTCAGTAGAAATGTAGACAATTGGAATGGAGGCTTTACATGCCCCATCAGACAATCTTTATCTAGCCAACATCCTGTCTAACAACTTTACTACTATTGCCATTTAAAAACTTTATTAAAAGAAAAGTGATTTAATTGAATCCAAAGTTTCTTATCAAGTCCCTTATTTTTTTTTTTTTTTTATTAAAGGTAAATAATCCCGATTACTGCAAAACTAATGATGTCTGAATTACTATGGTTATCTCCTAGAAACCAAGTGATGTTAAAAACTTTTCGTTGTTTGCTTTGCCTACCCACACATACACCTTGTATATTTGTTTTCGAAAGCCTTGCATTCAACTACTTCTAAGAATAACTTTAATATTAACAAAAATAATAAAATGTAACTTAAATAATTAAGTTTTATATAATTTTATTACATTTTAAATTTTATATTTCCCTTGTTCTTTTAAATACATATCAACACACACACATTCTTTGACAAATACGAAAACTAAAATAATTGCCTATAATATTTCAATCATCTTTTTTTCTTAAAATTTAAAATAACCTTTCACTTAAACATGAATAAAAGATTTTAAATTCAACAATTTTCTAAAAAATAAGCAGTTTTAAACAAAACAAAAAAAAACAACTTTACATGTGAAACATAAAATAAAAACTACAGTTTTTAATTTTTAAAGTGAGATTTATGGCTACAACTATATATAATTTAAAAAATGAAATTTTTATTTTTTTAAAGATTGTGTATTTTTATTTTTTTAAATCACAGAGTGGGCTAACTATTACAATATATATTAAAAAAAAAAACTATACTATTGAATTGAAAGTGAAATAATTGAAGACATATAAATGGTAATATGAAATCATCATCATCATCATCACCAACCATTATCAATCCACTGCAGAATGAAGGTCTCTCCAAGTTTAATCCATTTTCTCCGATCTTTAGCTTCTCTTCTCCACAACACCCCTGCACATTTTCTTATTTCATCCATCCATCTCACATGTGGTCTCTTTCTGGGTCTTTTACAATTTCTTGGAATCCAGTTTAAAATTTCAATTGTCCATCTATTATCATCTCTTCTAGCAATATGTCCAGCCCAACTCCATTTCAATCTTTTAATTTTTTCAATAAGGTCAGTAACACCTGTTTGTTGTCTTACCCATACATTGCGTTTTCGATCTCTTCTTGTTACTCCCAACATACATCTCTCCATACTCCTTTGAGTGGTCTGAAGTCTCTGTACTGCTCTTCTATTAAATGTCCAAGTCTCAAATCCATAAGTAAGAACTGGTAAAACACATTTGTTAAAAACCATCCTTTTCAAACACATAGGCATATTTCCCTTTAGTATCAAGTTATTTCTACCAAAAGCACTCCAACCAAGGTTAATTCTATGATTAATTTCCTCCATTATGTTTCCATCTGTATTAATAATCTGACCAAGGTATTTGTAACTGTTAACTTCTTCTAATTCTTCATAATCAATCTTTATTTTCATATTTTGAGCAAATCGATTAAACATTACTTTAGTCTTTTTAACATTTATCTTTAGTCCTACTTTCCTACTTTCATCTGCTAACTCCTGCAACATTTCCTGCAGCTCTGAAGCATTATTTGAAAAAACAACTACATCATCTGCGAAATCTAAATGACTTAAATACTCTCTATTTTAATCCACAAAATACTTCTTGCAGCACTGCTGTAAAGAGTTTTGGAGATATGGAGTCACTTTGTCTTACACCTTTTTCAATGTTGATTTTTCCAGTATCATTATGTAATCTAATTGTTGCTGTTGCATTTTTATAAATATTCTTTAAAATATGACAATATCCTGGATCTATACCTTGATGATCCAATGCTTTAATCACTGAAGAAATGTGTATAGAATCGAATGCCTTTTCATAATCTACAAATCCAAAATATAATGACAACTCATATTCGTTTGTCCTTTCTATGACTTCTCTCAATACCTGGATAAGATCTATTGTACTAAAACCACTTTTAAATCCAGCTTGTTCTCTTGGTTGGTGGAAATCCAATGTTCTCTGTAGACGAGTTGTAATTATCTTGGTAAAAATTTTATATAAAACTGATAAAAGGCTGATAGGTCTGTAATTTCTAATATCTTCTTTATCACCTTTTTTAAATATTAATATTATTATTGCATTCTTCCAATCTTCCGGTACATCTTTATCATTTAGACATTTGGTATATAACTTTGCTAAAATTGTTTCTATTTCTTCACCTGATTCTTTTAATATATCAATTATAAATTCCATCATTTCCTGGAGCCTTTCCTTTCTTCATACACTTAATTGCATGTCTCACTTCTTCATTTAAAATTCTGGGCAATTCGGAAGATGTAATAGAATAGGAGGTACTTGTTCTTTATTACTATATAATTCTTGATAAAAATCTTCTACCAATTTCATGATGTCATCTCTCTTTTTAGTAATAATTCCATCTTTTTTTCTTATTGCAGATATAAATTTCCTACCAATACTAAAATGTTGTTTAACATTTTTAAGACTTTTATTTTCTTCTACTGCTTTCCTTGCTATTTTACAGTTATACTTTCTTATATCATTTTCAACTCTTTTCCGTACCATTTTACAAAATTCGAGATATTCAATTCAAATAGATAATTGAAAATAAGATTTTATAATTTACTTATTATTTGATGATTTAGTAGCAATATTTATTTTTGCTTAAATGTAAAACTGCACTATGGACCCAACATCTATGAATGAATAAAAAATATATAATTTTTTAAATATATATTTTATTCACAGAACATATATAATAGAAACACACTAATATGTATATATAAGACTCTTGCATATGTGTGTTTGAAATGCACATTATATTCAAATTCATTATTATCAATGAATTTCAATACAAGAGATATGACTTGAACCAAAATATCATAGATGTAGATAGTTTCCTATAGTATTAGTTCCAGTTACATTTGCTATGGTGATAAGGTTGCACAACTTTGTCATATATTTTAGGCACACACACATTAATATGTATTACATTTTACTTTTTTAAGATATAAAAATTGTTGAAAAAACTTTTTAATGTATTTTAATATCGTAGGTCTTGAATATATTAAAGATATGCCAGAGTATGCAGCTTCAAAACATGCAGTTGTGGCTTATTCAATGAATTGTGCTGTAAGTCATGTTAACTTTAAAAATATTGTCAACATTTAATGTTTTAAAACATTACATCACATGATTGAGACATAAATTATTTTAATTAAACTATATTAGATAATAATAGTCTTTTTATTTATTATCTAAATCAACACAAAATAAACATTAAGAAGTCAATAGTACATTACATGATAGCATAAACAATTTACCATGAGATTCTTATAGGCATAGAGTGTGTATATCTATTTGTTAAAAGAGTAACATCTTTCAATATCTGCACAAATAAGGTTCAAATCATCAAGGGTTGGTGGCCTAGCAGTTAGCATAGGTGCCTTCCAAGCAGCAGGCCTAGGTTTGCTTCCCAGTCAATGCCTTGCCATATAAATAAAAACAATCTCACAGATTTATTTATTTTACTACTTATAATATTAAATACGCTTAACGTATATAGTGAAATTAAATTCAACGATTATATTAATATTTCTTAAGGCTAAGCGCTTTCAGAGCTTACACTCATATTCATAGCCTTTTAACGTAGTAATTTATGCAAATCTATGCAAGCTTATTTATATTGTCCATCTCTTTGAAATGGAAAAGCATGTGTCTCTCCTGTTTATTGCTTTCAAATCTCTTGATATATACCATGCTTCTTTCACCTTCCTTTTGATGTCATTTCTTTCAGTTGCAATTATCCTAGCATTTGCAGGTTCAAATTCATGATTAGCCTCTTTTTGGTGGTCCACAAATACTGAGCTGCCTTCGTTTGTTCTTAATACTCTTTTGTATAAGTATTTATGCTGAGCCACTCTGTTGTTTATAGTGGCCCGAGTCTCACCATAGTATACTGAACCGCAGTTTGCCTGAGGGCATGTCAACTTATACACCACATGTGGTGTTGATTGTAGGTCAATTTTGTCCTTAGAATTGTTCAAAATCCTGTTGGTGTTTGGAGGGGTTCGAAAACCTACTGCAAATTCATTCTGCAATTTATTAACCAGTTTTCTAGCAATGTTAGGAATATATGGCAGACATATGCGTTGTTTTTTGTCCCTGCTAGGTTTGGTTATGTTTTCATAAAATGTTTTAATTCTTCTGTTGATGGTTATTAAATCATAACCAACCTTCATCAGATCATTAACATATTGGTTAATATTTACCCTTCTTTCTTCTTCATATTTGCACAAATGGTAATTCCTGAACAAAAAAGCAGAAAGCCCTGCCAATTTGTGGGCTCTCGGTGTTTTCGATTTAGTATGGATGTATCCTCTAATGTTTAAAGGTTTAACTTTCATGTTGTAATTAATGCATCTGTGTGTTCTTGTTATTACTAGGTCCAAATAATTAATTGAATTAAGCTCACTCTCTTCAGTGCAGTTAAATATTAAGTTGGTATGTGCCTGCAGTTCATCTTGAATGGCTTTTATTATAAGTTTAGGTGCTGCAATGAAAATGTCATCTACATACCTACAATAAATTATTCCATGTGTTTGTTCTTGGAACTTTGATATAATCTGGTTTTCAAAATAACCGATTACAATGCTAGATACAATGCCACTCATAGGCAATCCCATCGGCCATCCATTATTCATCCTATACCATCTATTTTCAAATGTCGCAAATATGTTCTCATCCAACCAATTCATGAAGTCAATGATAAACTCAATTTTCTGTTCAGGACAATGATTATTTTGAAGCTCTTCTTTAATTATCCTGATTGAACCTTTTCTATTAATCGATCCGTAGAGTTCAGATATATCTATGGCTGCTATATTGAAACTGTCATCGATGACTGCATTTTTAATTAAGTCTACAAACTCGAAAGAAGATTTTATAGTATATTTGCCAAATCCTATTAATTCTATTAACCACGAATTTATTAAATTTTGCTGTGTTTGCATAATGTACACCTCCAAAGTCAAGCATTAGTCTTAATGGAGTCCCTTGTTTATGCATTTTAGCATTCGCAAACATTCGTGGTTGTGATGTGGCAGATGGGTATATTCTATAGTATTCAGCTTGATTTATTCCTTTATTTTTATGCTTGCGTAGGATTAAAGAGATAAATTTTTCTCTGTTCATTTTATTATTAACCTCAGCTGACAACTCAAAACCCAATTTCTGAATTTGTATTCTCATCTTATCTTTATATTCTTGTTCATCCATTATTATGAAGCGATTGCCTTTGTCCTCTTTAAGACAAATAATTTTATTTTCATTAAAGAACTTTTTCGCATTCTTGACTTTATTGTTCCAGCCATTGTTTTCAGTATTCAAATTCTTATTACTAATGATCCTGTTGATCTCATAAATAACATTATCTCTCATAGGATAATTTATTAAAGCTGCTTCCGTGTCTGCTATTATTTCCATTTTGGGTTGATTCCATCCTCCTCCTACAAATTTAGGTCCAAGATTCAGGATAGAACTAATTTCAGCCGATGGTCTAACGCTAGACAAATTAACATACGTGTCTTCTATTCCCATATCAGTTAAAACAACGTTTTGTTTATTAGCTAGAAATCTCAATTTCTTTACGAATTTCTTCTCTAATCTTTGTTCAATATTATTGCATTTATTTATGATCCATTGTGGCTCAGGCGTTATAGACGTAATCGTAGACAGACGTTTCTTGTTATTATTTAACGCCTTCCTGCAATTGCCAATAATCCAGCTTAATAATTTACGCTGTAAAATATGAGTGACAATATCTACATTATGAATAGACCTATTCACTTTAATTCTACAGCAATTAGGAATAATATTCGCCTGCTTACAATTTTGCAAAAAATAAACACGCTGCTGAAAAGTTCTAATTAACGTGTCCAATTTCAGACAAATTCTTTCGTTATAATGCATATTCATAATATTGTAATTTCCGATTTTTTTCTTCACTATTGATAACAATGTAATATTAAATACGCTTAACGTATATAGTGAAATTAAATTCAACGATTATATTAATATTTCTTAAGGCTAAGCGCTTTCAGAGCTTACACTCATATTCATAGCCTTTTAACGTAGTAATTTATGCAAATCTATGCAAGCTTATTTATATTGTCCATCTCTTTGAAATGGAAAAGCATGTGTCTCTCCTGTTTATTGCTTTCAAATCTCTTGATATATACCATGCTTCTTTCACCTTCCTTTTGATGTCATTTCTTTCAGTTGCAATTATTTGTAAAGTTAATAATATTGATATTTTACTTGCAAATTATAAGTTGGACTATTTATATTATTTGCTTAAGTGTTAAAATGTGCTTAAAAAATTCAAACTTAATTATATTTTTCAAAATTAGAAGTACGTCAATGTAAAATGTTTCCAATGGCTATCATTCTATTCTTATCTTCAGATGTTATTAACCTGGTGAGTGACTGCAGCAGTGGAGAAATAGAATCAGGGACCTTTTACATTAGTGAATATTAAATTTAAGATGATACTTTAACCAACTAGGCTATTCTTTGAACATTATATTTATTAGAAATGCATATTTTAGAATGTTAACTTTTTAGGTCTGTTTATTTTAAATAGAGAGGTTTATAAACAGAGCTAACTTTCCTGGCTTACTTTAAAGATGTATTTATTTGAATATTATACACATTTTGGTTGACTTTTGCATGATCAATTTAAATATATTGTCTTTTGTTTTTATATAATCACTGAGTTCCTAATATTATGTCAAGTGCATCTGAAGTATCTCTGGTTTAGAGTGAAATGGTTATTAGATCAGATTTAAGAAAGCTATTCAGATTCTTTAATTTATGCAGTATAAATTAAAGATTAGTTTTTATTCCACACAAACATTGAAAAGAATTGTTAGTTAGATATTGATTAGATATTTCTGCATAAATATGTTTTATTAAATGTCATATTAGATCATTATTGAATTAATTAGAATTTTGTTAAATATTAAATTAAAAAAATTAATAGAATGGCTAATTACTAAAAATATCACAGAAGACTTATAAACCCACAAGTGACAAATTAAGAATTAATCCAAAAATCTTAAACTCGATTCTGTCACTCAATTATTGTACTATGTTCTTCAAAAATCAAGTTAAATACTTAAATCTTAATAATCATTTACAAATAAATTTGTGACATCTATATAATTGCAATCATCAGTAACTATTTTTTTAATTGATGGGAAAATAAACAACTGACATAAAAACCTCATTGATTTACAAACTGTATTTCAAAAGTAAGTAAATAGATCTCACAATTCATATTAAAACATTTATTGTAACATTAAAAATATCTTCATGTGAACTTCAGTACTTTTTTTTTATATAAATACATTTTATCAACAAGTCTTCATTTTCAGATAGACAATCCACTTTTTTTTATATTGAAGAAGTCATCAGTTATCTTTTTATATGATCAATACCATACAAAGATCTTACTAAACATCCTACCCTAACAGTTGTTTCAGTGTAGAGTATCAGACCCTGGAATTCAAGGTCCATTCATCATGATCCAGTTCTGCTATTTATGATTCTCAAACTTTTCATGAACTCATGAGAAATGATTTTTCAATTATTTTTTATTTACTGGATACTGTTTTATTGGAAGGACATAATTCTTATGAAAATAGTGTATGACTTTCAAATTATTTTGAAACATTGATTTATCATTTTTCTTTTTTAAAAAATATTCTTATGTGTAAGTTAATATATATTTGTCATAATATTAATGATATTTATAATTGCAATTAAAGTATGAATAAAGTTGGTTAGTATATAAGTAAACCATAAAGCAATAACTTATAAATACAACACATATTTATATGTTATAAATATAGTAACTTTTTCTTATTATAATATATATTTAACCAAGTATACTTTTTTTTTCATATGTCAAATGCATTGACCGGGAAGTAAATCCAGGCCAGCTGCTTTGAAGGCAACTATGCTAACCACTAGACCACCAATGCTTGACTAACCAAGTATACTTTTAATGAAATA
Organism: Epiperipatus broadwayi; assembly: GCA_028023455.1. Classification (NCBI taxonomy): domain Eukaryota; kingdom Metazoa; phylum Onychophora; class Udeonychophora; order Euonychophora; family Peripatidae; genus Epiperipatus; species Epiperipatus broadwayi. Next base: position 6,857,834 of record JAQFVV010000025.1, on the reverse strand, counting down.
TTACCAAATTTACCTCTTCCTTTATTTTTCTGCAATATCTTATATAAATACAATTTATCCACTCTACTTTGAACATTTTTTAGATAAAAACCTTTTATTGTACATATATGCATACACAATCTTACATTTTGACTGTCCTGCAGTCTTCTTCAGAGCTATAATATAATGAACAAAATAAAATACATAAGTATATAAATAATACTATAAAAATGTAAACAATAAAATTTATAAAAAACTAATAAACTAAAAACAATATAAAATATAACAAAACATAATAAAACTGAAATATAATCAAACCCAAATAAAATAATCCAATTAATATAAAATAAAATATACAATATAAATATAAAATAAATATAAATTATATATGGATATTCCTGACTGTATATATAAATATTCATGAACAACTACTAATTTAAATATATAATTCATTTTTATTATTTTTAATAATCTTCTAATTACTTCTATTCCTTTAACTTTAGTTTTATTAACTTCATCTTAATAAATTACTTAATAATTTTATTTTCATATAATACTAAGTTCAATCTTATATGATTTAAAAATTAAAAAGAATATTAATAAATGAATTAAGGTTGAATTAAGAATTATATGAAAATAAAATTATGTATTTTATTAAGGTGGAGCTAATAAAACTAAAGTTAAAGGAATAAAAGTAATTAGGAGATTATTAAAAATAATAAAAATGAATAATATATTTAAATTAATAGTTGTTCATGAATATGAATATATACAGTCAGGAATATACATGTATAATTTATATTTATTTTATATTTATAATGTATATTTTATTTTATATTAAGTGGATTATTTTATTTGGATTTGATTATATTTATTTGTTTTATTATGTTTTATATTGTTTTTTAGTTTTTTTAATTAGTTTTTTATTAATTTTATTGTTTACATTGTTTATGATATTATTTATATAATTATGAATTTTATTTTGTTCATTATATCATAGCTCTGAAGAAAATTTCAGGTCCTTTGAAACATAAGATTGTGTATTCATCTATGTACAATAAAAGGTTTTTGCTAAAACGTGTTCAAAGTAGATGCATAAATTGCATGGATACTTTTAATGCTGTTCATCAGTAATCATAGGATTTTTATTTCTATCATCTTTTTTCCCTCTTTCTACTTTTTTCTTCTCTTTTTTTTTGTTAGCTTTTCTTGTTTTCTTTCTCTTTCATTCTAAATATTTCACATTCTGTTTTTTATTTGATACTCATTAGACCCTTTTTCATTGCAATAGTAATTAATTAAAATTGTTATCATTAATTATGGCAAATATTTTTATCTAAAAACACTAATTATAGATATAGTTTGATAATATATAATATCTATTATACATTAGGAATGAGTGTAAAAATGTTTTAATCTTGCATGTGTGTGCAGCTAAATGTAACAGACCTGGCATTTCCATATACATGATGACATGATTGAGCCACATTTGGGCAGTCAACTGCATGCAAGCTTTACCATCTCAAGTTGCCACTATAAATATAATGGAATCAAGTATTGGCAAATGTTGTATTATCGTAGCCACATTCCATCAGTAAATATATATAGTTTTTCAAATTAACTGGCTACCTCTATTTCTCAATACGATTTCTCTGAGGCTTGATCTATGGATAATGTGATGATGAAGGATTTGTAAATTAATGAGTGACAGTCATAAAACATTATAATATTTCAATCAGCATGTGACAAATCAAATCTCATTTCTCCCATTATCAATCATAATTCTAGCTCTTATTATTTAATTAACATATGTATAATTGATTTTAAAAACCACACACACACACACACACACACTAACTTCAAAAAGAGAAACAACAAGACAATATTTGAGACACATATATAAAGAAAAAAATATCAAATTCCATCATATTTACATCTATTGTTGAAATTCTGCATAGAACAAAGAAGAAATAAATATACTGTAATGTTCTTCACGTTTTGCTAGTTTCTGGTAGGCCTTATTTAACACACTATAAAGTGAAAGTTAATCAAGCTATGGTGAAGAAAAATATCTTGTTCATTTCCAAAAACATAGCTATATTTCCTGATTAACTGGCCTACTAATTATTATGACAGGAATTGCTGACAAAGTTAGTTTTAATTTATAAGAGGCGCCATAGTCAATAGACTCCTAACTTCCTCATATTCCATAATTTTGACACAAGTAACTAAAAGATTGGGGTTATGATTTCTCATAACTTTATTTATTTTTTTAGAGAATATTATTCCTGGAGCTTAATAACTATTGACAAAGGTAAATTATATATTTAAAATATTTAATGATAAATTATTATTACTAATTAGAAAGGACACACACACTAATCCAGGTAATCACTTTACATAACACAGTTCATTTCTTTCTGTTCTCTCTTTATAAAATAATCCATGGATCAAAATGTCTCATAAATCAGGAAATGTCTCTATCAGGGTTATATTACAAGCTTATAAATTCAAATGGTTCATTAGTCACAATCAGGATATGAATAGTTTAGCTTACTGGTAAGTTTGTGGGATCCAAGCTCATTGAAATTTAATTGTTCTCTCCTGCTGGCATCTTTGCTTTTCTGGTCCATTCCATAGCTGGAGCAAGAAGCATGGTTGCGATGACCGCTTTGTTTTGAAAGATGGTGTTCACAAGGCTTCATTCCCATTCTTGCATGATGACTTTGTTCAGCAAGTGAGTAGTGTCTCTGTGCAGATGCATTTCACTGCAACAGGTCACTCTCTCAGAAACCTCTAACTCTAAAAACACATAACCAGAAGATAAATGAAAAGACCTAGATCAAAATTGTTCTCTTCTTTTTATACCTCAATCCAGTTTTTCAACTTTTGTGCATGTTATTATTATCATGACGCTTAAGTTTATAATTTTATATATTTATTTTTAACTTTCTGTTACAAAGTTCTCAGCATATTATTTCCACCATCTTTAATTAGAGTTAGAAAGATTTTACTAATTGTAATCTTTTACTTTGGAATTCCTTTTGTTTAACTGGATCAGTAAACAGCATGTCTTTTTTTTATTCTTTTTAATTTTTAACTTTAATTAAATTACAGATAAATAATTTGAAACAACAAAAATCAACTTTCATTGTACATTTAAAAAAAAAAAAATCACAAACTAAAAAAAAAAAAATTAAATGCATTAATTTAAAAGATCTTTAAGTTTACTTTTTTAAGCTCTTAAATATTCTCAAATGTCAATATATTTGAACCATCTATTTGAAGACAGTACAATACTGATATTAAATTTCAATAAAAATTAATAATATAATAAAATAAGAAAAAAGATAGTACAAATGCAGTTCAAATTGCAATGACCTAACAAATAAATAAGCATTTTTAAAAATAGACAATGGATAAATTAATGCTGAAGTATTTCATCCTTACTATCTTTAATTATAATTATTTATCCATTGTCTCAAATGCAAACTATATAAAATAACAGACACAAAAGAAATAAATGTGTATAAAAATTTATATATATATAATTCATATCATGTTTGTACATAAGAATTAAAAATATACACTAAAATTAATTAATTTGAAGATATATAACTAAATAAAGAAAAAATTAAATGAAAATATCACTGTTTTATATTGAGCTCAAATAAACAAAAAGTAAAAGAAAAATACTTTTATATCTATTAGTTCATGATTTATGCACACACATGTGGTTAATTTCAGAAGTAATTATCACTATCCCAGTTCAAGATTTGATTTTTGTTTGTATAGGTTTCACAAATATGATCTTGTTGTTGGTCTGTAGATCTGGATATCATCATGGCACTGGATATGATATTTATCTTAATGATATTCTTTCATTCTTGCTCCCCCTCCCTCTCCTTGAACAGATTATTTTTAAAATCTCATTTTATGCAAGCTACATAATTTATTTGGCAGATTCACATTTTTTGATAGAAATCTATGCAGACAGCACTTAATTTTTTTTAGCCTTTCATTATTAAAGATGCAGTAAAATAATGAATATTGTCTTTTTTTATATATTTGAAAACTACCTTCTTCTCACTAAAGATTATCATCAGTGGTTGAAAAATGACTTACTACATAATTGATTTTTTAATTGTAACCTGATGGAAGTTTGTTCCTCCACTATCCTCTTAAATGACTCAGCAAATAGAGGGAAAAAAGCAAAAGAGTTGAAAGTGACTCTATGTTCAAGCAATTGAATGTGATCAAAACAGATAACAATAAAAATATCTTAGTCTTCCTTACATCTTTGTTTTTCTTCTTTTTTTAGAATTAATGTTATTTTTTTATTTAAAAAATATAAACATGTTAATATCCAAAAACTATTTGTATTTAATTACAGTTTCTTGTTTATTCTAAAATTATCAGAAGAGATATTTCAAATAAAACTAAAAAGAAAGAATTTTTTTAATCTTCTACAAAAATGGTATAAACATTTTTTTCTATTACAAAGTTTAATAAATATGAATACATTATTTTTTTTCTCATGTGTCATAGCATCAGCTGGGAAGCAAACCCACTAACCTGGGACAACTGCTTGTAAAGCAGCCATCACTGACCTCTCGTCCACCAATGCTTGACTACATTATTTATTTATTCATTGTTTACAACATAATTTCCTAATATCTTTTAATTATACAAGTTGAATGATATTAGCTAAGTTTTATTTAAAATCTTTTTTTTTTTTTTTTACAAAAAAATGCTTATTTATTTATTTTCAATGCAATAAAATGTACAATATTTGAACCAATGTACCATAATGTACTGGTGCATTATCCCTCTCTCCCACCAAAAATGAAATAAAAATGAATGTTATATAAAAGTCTAACTTTTCTGTTGAAATGTACATAATATTTAAATAATATTACAAAAATCCAGAAAATAGTGAGATAGATTTTGATTTAATAAAAAGGATTAATAAATAGAATTGATCTGTACATTTGTGGTAGCAGAGATCATATCTCGCTAGATCTCACCCTGTGATGAACTAGTAAATAATTACAATCATAAAATAAATATTTTGCTTAAATCATTATATGATAAAACCTTGTGTTTTTTTTCAAAAAAGAATTTTTAACATGGACCCCAATCTCTGGGCATTTCTAAAATTTCACTTTTTATTTGCATCTTCATACACAATTTTATCTGCAATATAGTTATTTTTCAAAGTTTTTCAATTCTAGTCTTAAAATTCTATGATAATTTTAAGATGTTATTTGTATATATATATAATTCATTTATTTCTGCCTTACAATTAAGACTTGTATTGACATAAAACTGAATTATTTTTTTTTGCATGTTTCATTAATTTAAATAACTAATCTTGCCAATATTTCTAATACACAATCATTTTTTTATAACATTGATATTTCATCTTTTATTTACATGGAATTTATTACATTTTATTTGCAATATAAGGATTCTTCTATATTAAGCAGGTGCTTTCTAATTCAACCAATTGTTTTTTGATTGAAAGGGGTATTCTGTTGCAAGTAATGGTACTTTGCTATTAGAGCTGTGACACAGAGCATGTATTAAACCTACTGTGGCTGTTCACATTCATATCAATCTGCGGATAACTTCGTAATCTTGGGATCTGATCAAAATAATGTGTACACTGATCTTGTACACATTTTTTTAGCAAAAAAAAAAAGAACATGTACACAGATCTTGCACATGGTATTTTGGAAAGATGTACAAAGTTATCGGGAGGTTGATGTGAATGTCAACTGGTGCAATAGGTCTAATACATGCTCCATATTACAGGATTAAAAATAAATAAAAATAAAAACATAATATAATTTTAAACAAGACATTCAAACTTATGACTTGGACACTAACAACTTTTAAAAACATTGAAAAAAAAAAGTGATTTGCAATCTTAATGGAGAATGCCATTTGAAAACAAAAAAAAAAAATGTGATTTGTGATCTTAATGAAATGACAGCAATACACAAAAAATTGTTAGTTTAAATATGCACTAAACAAACAGTAAATGATTTTAGTTTTTAAATAATATTCATAAAAAGACATTAACTATATGTACAACTTCCACAGTAACAATTTTTAAGAATGACATTAAAAAAAATGATTTGCGATCTTAATGAAATGATGCCATTACACAAAAAAATTGTTACTAAACAAACAGTAAATGTTTTGGTTTTTAAATAATATTTATAAAAACACATTAACTATACTCATATGATATTTACCATGTAATATAAAAACAAAAAAAAATTATATCATGACAGAAAATGGATATCTACTAAAAATTTCCCCTCCAAAAATGTAGAATATGATTGCAGAGTAGACTGGGATTTTCAACAGAAATGCTAATAAACATTTTTTTTTTTATAAAAAAATTAAACCAAAAAAAAAATGAAACAAAAACCACACAAAAAAATACATATTAATTATGAGACTGAAAATGTTGAAGTATTATGAAATAAAAGATCACCCATATACTCGCAGGAATTATTTTCTTTCAATTTGACATCATAGCAACATTACATATTTATAGTGGGTGTAAAAAAGCCTCCTATCTCTCCTACACTACACCACAGCTCTAATACCAAAGTACCCAACTAACTAAAAGATCACCATCCAATGATATTTGACTATAACATCACAAATCACAGCCTCTTCTGCATTCAATCATTAGCTGTAGAATATTAGGGCAATATTTTATTTTTCCTTATTGTGCTTATAAATATATATAAAAAGGATAATTTACATGTACATATTCTAGATATTTATGATACCTTCCAGAAAATGAGCATTATGATTTCTAAAGAGAGTAAAATTTTGCCCTGCTCAATTCTTTTAAAACTTCAGGAAGAAATTATGCAAGCTTATTCAGAAAATGATATTCTGTATTCTAAGTCATTTAATCCTCAAATAAATTTTATCTATAAGTTTTATCTATTATATATTGTAACGATCCATCAGCGTTTTAGATTTTTTTTAATGCTAACATAATGTATATCACGTTTTACTAATAATTCGTTGGGATGGCTGTTTAGTCACCATTTTACCTGCAGATAATTATTTTAATATTATCTACCATAAAAAATATAATTTTGTTTTCACAGCAATATCTAACTAAGGAATCAATTTTGAAGATATCCAAACATCTATTTGCTCTATTAACTCTATAAATATTATTATAAAGTGAAAGATTTTAACCAAATAACTCACTCAGTTCATTCTATTTGCCCAACAATATTATATACTTATCCCCTACTCCTATGTACCCTAGCAGTATATTTATGGAAGTCAGATTTAGCCAATTCTAAGCACTAATCTCACTATCAAACTAAGAATTATACTGAGGACTATTGATGGAGATTTTTACCTTAGCATAATTAGGTGGCTGACACTAGCTAGCTCAATCAGAGGATGGGTGTTACCTATATTGATTGAGATATGTTAATACTAGAGCATATGTTTACTTGTATAATCATGCATGTATATTAATAAGGTAATGAAATGCAATTAGTGAGATTAAAAAAATATAATATTCACTACTCTCATGAAAATACATATATAACATTTTTAATAGTTCTTAGAACAGGCAAAACTCACTATACATATTGCCACACACAGCAAGCTAGAGTAATCAATGGATGCCAGAAGGCTTGTGTATAAAATCCCCAACTAGTGCCTACTCATCCAATATCCCCAGACTAATTTCTGACTTGTGGCCTTCGTCAGTGAGGAGCCTTGGACCTGAGAGCACTGCACCTAGATCTCCTCACTGATGAAGGCCACAAGCCAGAAACTAGTCTGGGGATATTGGATGAGTAGGCACTAGATGGGGATTTTATGCACAAGTCTTCTGGCATCCATTGATTACTCTAGCTTGCTGTGTGTGGCAATACATATAGTGAGTTTTGCAGTTGCATAAGAAAAGGTGATCATGTGACATTTATCTTTAATAGTTAATGGCTATTATTAGAAAAAATTATTAAAGTTAAAATACATTTTTACAAGAAACTCAAAATATAGTATACATATTCACATTATATTATACGATATATTTAAATGAAAATACACTAATTACCTTAGTTCCTGGGAAGGTATGTTATTAAGCTATATATAAGTGTAAGCTTACTATAAAACTGTGGCCATATGAACTTTCTGGATAATGCCTTTATTTTAAGCTTTTATAGAATCATTTGGTGAAATGTTTTTCTCTTAATTTGTAGAAAGTCTTGGTCAAATGTAAATTTCTAGATGTAGATAGATGACAAGATCAGTAGCACATTTCCATACATAGGCAGTGGGGCAAAAGCAAATAATGTTTATGACTTCTTACCTTATAATTACCATCTTTATGTTCAAATATTCATTTAGCTGCATTTTGTAATTATATTTCTCAATTGTATTTTTTTTTATTAAGGAAAATACAGTACATATTATTGGGAACATTGGTTCAAAGAACAATAACCTTGACATCTTGAAAAATCTCTAAGATACATCTCGTAGAATGTTCATTCTCATAAAGGTTCATTGGTTCAACTTTACTTCATAGAGTTTGTTTTCCTAAACCACTGGTCATTGATTATTCTATAGTTTCATAGTCCCTATTAAAGAAACCTTCTTGCAGAATAATCATTTGGTCATCTGTAGAGTCAACAAGTTCTCCAGTGAGTTTTTCAGAGATCTGCACTAATTGATCCATGTATTCCATTGTTGCTTCATGTAAATTATCTTTGTAATACCTAACTGGCTAACCCTAACAGCTTTTAACCCCTTCCTCATCATTATCTTCACTGTTAACCTCATAGTGAATGTCATTCCTATATCTAATTCTTTGATTTCTTTTGATTTGCTCCTGTGTTTTTCCTGGTGTGTAGTCAACTATAAAACTCCTTACTTTTTTATTTAATTGATGAAACTATAATCTTTTTTCCATAAAGGCACTATTTTTAAAATAATTTGAGTACTTGATGTACTCCATTTGTATTTTGACTGTGCCACCTGGTACTTTTTTAATAGTATTTCTTGATTGTAATTTCAATGATCTGGTGAAATATCTATTTTCCACTGGCAACTGTTTTCATTGCCAAAATAACTATTTATCTGCATTTCTCTCTCTGTGTAGAGAGTTTTCCTTCCTTCTTGCTCTTGTACCAATGGCTAACTGACTGCCCATTATTTTTCTTCCTATTTTAAATAATAAAAGTATGTTTTTTTTCTTTAATCTGATGCAATATCTTTATTTATTTACTAATTGCTTGGAAATTTTTATTTGGGATTCAATTCTGATAGTGTCTTTCAAAATCTGACTTCCCCTGTTAAATTCTAAATATTTGACAAACGAAAACCTTTTAACATGTTCAAACTAAAAGCAGTCTTTGTGTAATTTGAAAAGTAACAGTTACAAAACAAACAACAAAAATTAAAATACATACAACGAAGATATAGATTTTTAACCGGACATAGATAAACATCTTTTTTCTTTTACTACAAATCTGTTTTTTTTTTTTTAATCAATAAGAGAAAAAAAAAGTTATAATTATCATTTTTGATTGTTTTCTCTTTTTTTTTTTACATATTATAAAAAAATACATTTGCTTATTTCACATTTGGCTATTTAACCATTATATATATATAAATGCACATATCATGAAAATATATTGAATAAGAGCTCACATAAAACATGATGGATAAAATGTTTACTTATGATATGATTTTTTAAAAATATATATATATACACCTTACTACGTTTTCAGGTATGTGTATGAATATCTAACTTTCCCTTGCGACAGGGTTCGAACTCGGTTCCTGTTGTAATATGTATAAACATAAATTTTTTTTTTTTCACAGTAGATTTGCTTGTTATTAATATTGACATTGTATTTGGACATTTCCATTGGATCATATCAGTCTTCATTGGACATTAGAACTCCTTCATGCATGTTGCAGAAATGTCTTAAAGAAACAGTGAATGACATTTATGTCCAATTGAAATCTGGTGTGGCCAGTTTTATTCTTATTTTTACTTGTGAAAATCTTTGGTGTAATAATATAATAAACGCAGCACTAAGTTTTTATTATAAATAAATATATATTATTAAAAGTAAATTTATAAGCTAACATTTCGAAATTATATATTATAGTTTGACCCTGATACTATTGGTAAACATGGTATTCGAATAAATATTATTTGCCCTGGAGCTACTAATAGTCCAATAATAGATGTTATTAAAAGTCATGGATTTAATTTAAGTATGCTGAAATTTTTACCGTAAGTATCTTTGAATTATTTATACATGTGTATTTTAAAATTTTTATTGTTAATTGTAAAGCTATATTTATTTTATTAATTAAACCAAAACAAAATGAAAGTCTTTATATATATATATATTAATGGATAAAATAGTTTGATATTAACTTTTCCAGAAAGTGCCAGTAGATAATAAATCTAGATCATTTTCTCATACCAAATTGTTGTCTAATAATCTTAATTAATGACAGCAAATCCTCAAGAAAGAAGTTAAGTTTACCAGCAAAATCATACATACCTCCATACAAAACTATTAACTATACAAAGTTATTTTTATTCAAATTATTAATCAAGTAATTATCAATAATAAAATAAACAAAATCTATATTTAACAAATAAAATAATTTATTTTAAAATAATAACAATAATGTTGTTTTAACATTCATTAATATTCAAATTCACACATTAAAATTAACCAATGCATATATAATTGGCAAGTTACCATATTATCAAAATAAACATGACCAGCACTAGTACAAATAATTAGACATCCAGCAAACATACATTGAAGGCTGTAAAAAAAGCAATGGGTGAAATGCGAAATAAAAATATGATAAATTCAATACAGAAAATAAAATTTAAAATGGTTGTAGTTTTATGGACAAAGATGCCGCTCGATGGTGCCATCACATCACAGCAAATAAATTTTGTGCAATTCGTACAGTTTATACAATTGTTATGGCTTGGTGAAAGGGTGTGTGTATTTGAATTTGATGGAAATGTGTTTTTTATTGATTTTTTTTTTAAAGTATTGAAATATTCAAATTTTCTTAAGTAATAATTATCTGACTGTTTACACCATTCTGTATTGAAGTTTTAAGTGGAAAATTATTCTACACATAGATGTGTAAAGGCAGTTTGAATTAGGTAATGCATCAAATAATGTACTGTTCATAACATTCCACAAGACCAAAAATATGGCTCAGGAAATCACACATGTTGTTTGATTCTGTGATTTACAGAAAACAGAACCCTAACACTAACCCTAACAACTTTTACTTTATGTTGCCATTGTATTTGAAGTAAAAAATTGCGGTAACACAAAAATATCGAGCAATAAATTTGCAATTGCCTTTTTTTTAAATACCCTAAAAAGCATATAAAAAAAGTTTACAGCCATTTTAATATCTGTTTCTCTGTAAAAATTAAAATGTAAAACCAAGAACTAAGAAGTTTTACTTTTTGTTCCGATTATGAATTTTTAAACAACAACAACAATATAAAAAAGGCGTAACTCCAAAAAAAAAAAAAAAACCCCGAATTAAATTGAAATTTGTTGATTTTATTTTACATTTATTGTTGTCATTTAATTTGTTTACATTAAAAAAAAAAAAATTTAAAAACCACGATTTTGTATTTTTTTTTTTTTTTTGCCGCATAAGAAAAAAAAAGCAAAATGATTAAAATCAATGGCCTGGGAATGTTCATATTTTATAGTTTTGGCATGATAGCAGTGCCATCGAGTGGCGTCTTTGTCCATAAAACTATAACCTTTAAAATAATGTCATTAAAAGGGCAGCTATACTTAAAAACACATATATAAAATATTTGAATGGTATCAATATTAATTCATCATCATAGCCATACATACTAATAGATGATGACATCACTCATGCTCTTATAAAAATATTTATTAAAAACTAAATTATTATATAAACAAAGCCATAGCAAATTTACACCTGGCTCCAATAATATACCAACCTAGTACATTCTATCACCCAATATTTAAAGTGTCAATACATGCAGTATCAGTTAACTCCCATATAAAATATAAATAATCATTAGCAAATTAAACATTTTTATAAAATTTAAATTTATAAGATTAATTATCTTTAAATAACACAGATAATATATTTTATAATCTGTACTAAAATATGATATTAATATACTTTCTATAAAGAAAAATAAATTATCATATATCACATTTATATTATTTTTTAACATTTCAATAAAACATTTCAAATTGTTAATTTGAATATATATTTTATCAAAAGTTATGTTAATTTAGACAATGTTAAGAACTGATGAGTTAAGTTATAAATAATTAATATTGGTATAAAATGTTTATATGACCAACAATTTATTAATTTCTAAAAAAAAATATTTGACAAAGATTAACAGCAAAGTTCTATTTCCTTCTGCAATTTTGAAGCTCCTGGCAGATGAATTTTTTCATTATGACACTGTATTTTAAATACAGACAGGCTTATACAATGTTGAAAAGAATAAAAATCTTTGCAGCAATTGATAGTTTGAAAAGTATTCCTATTAATGTTTGATGAAGAGATGGAAGGATAGATTTTCCATTAAATTTTATTTTCATCTTCTGGGGTAGAAATTCATTTTTGTGAACTTAAAATTTAGTACTTTTCTTTTTAAAATGGCAATCCAATCTGCATGTGTGATCAATCAATATCAAGAAATTATTCTTGGCTGAGTGTCAACAGAATAATAAATAACTTTGCAGTTCATAATTCAAAATATTTAATAAAAAATAATATCAGTTCTTGATAGAGTAATATGTTAAATACATCAAAATTGATTTTATTAAAAAATATTTTGTACAATTATAGATACATTTTCTTTATTTTTAAATTATAATTTAATAAAATAACTCTTATTTAAATAAAGAGTGCATGATGTATTTAATTAATGATAATAAAAAAATACTTTAAACACCTTTATTGACATTGTATTTTTAAACTATTAATTAAATAAAATTCATTTTTTACAAATGTATTTATTATATACATTAATAAAATATATTCCAGTGGAATATATCATTTCAATATATATATATATATATATATATATATATATTTGTATGTATTATATATATATATATATATATATAATTCAAACAAATTTATTTAACACAGTATTCAAAATTAAATAATATATTCTTTACCAGAAGTACTTTCAATTGTTTCACTGACAATATTTATCAACTGTTAATACAAAGGTTTCTGTACATTTGTATTAACAGTTGATAAATATTGTCAGTGAAACAATTGAAAGTACTTCTGGTAAAGAATATATTATTTAATTTTGAATACTGTGTTAAATAAATTTGTTTGAATTATTATTATATGATTTAAAATACAGACATTTAATGGTTGTAGTTATATATATATATATATATATATATCATATTATTATTACTATTTGCGGGATATTCCGTGTAGTGAAAAAGCTAAATGCTGACGTTTCAGTACAATATCAAGTACCTTCCTCAGAGCGTCCTCTTTCTCAAATCATAAGAATGCATGTGAGATTTAAAATCGTTTTTATCATTTTCTTTCTCCTCATATTTAAATTCTATTGGTTGAGAAGTTTTAAAATTTATTTTCTCTTCCAATAGCTTCTTCCAAATGTTGTTAATCTTCTTTAACTCACACCTTTCATTTATGCTCTTGGGCCTTTTAAAAATCTCTATAGCTTCTCTTAGCAATCTCTGGTCATATTGTTCAATTTTTGCTAAAATATTTGTTTTTTCAAAATTGATATCATGATTTGTTAATTTAATATGAGAATAAATAGCTGATGAATTGGATTTTTCTCTCACTGCCAGAATGTGTTCTTCCTTTCTAATATTTATTCTACGATTAGTCTGTCCTATATATGTATGTGGACAGACCCTACATGGAATTTCATACACACCATGACACTCCAAAGCAATTTTATCTTTAGGAAGAGGAAATATTTCACTAATTTTTTTATAAGTAGTAAAAATTGTGTGAATATTATTATTCTTTAAAATGTTACCAATTCTATCAGTTACTCCTTTAATATATGGCAAAATTGTCTTAATTTTTGATGTATCAAAATCTTTTTTCTTTTGATATGTATAAGCCCTATTAATAATTTTGTAATTAAAACCATTATGAAGAAGCATTTTATTAGTAGCAAAAAGGTCCCGGTGAAAATGGCTATCATCAGAAAGTCTCTTTGTTCTATCCAATAATGTCTTTGCCACTGAAAATAGTTGTGCAGGATGGTGATGAGAGGAAAAATGCAGATATCTCCCAGTGTGTGTTGGTTTTTTATATATACCATGGGATAAAGAACCATCTATCCTTCTTTCAATCAAAACATCTAAAAAAGGTAATTGATTATTATTTTCTATTTCCATGGTAAATTTAATATTGTTGTGAAGAGAGTTTAAAAAATTAAAAAAGTCATCAAGAGCATGCTTACCATGAGGCCAAATAACAAAGGTATCATCAACATACCTCAGCCATATAGATGGTTTTTTAACTGCTAAAGTCAAAATTTTATTTTCCAAATCCTCCATAAAAATAGAAGCTAATGCTGGAGAAATTGGTGAACCCATAGCTAGACCTGATGTTTGTTTATACATCTGCCCATCAAAAACAAAAAATGTATTCGATAAGCAGTGTTCAATCAAAACCACAGCAAAATTAGGCAACTGAATATTTTTTAAAACTTGAATCGCTTCATTTACAGGTACACTAGTAAAAAGTGAAACAATGTCAAAACTTACCAAAATATCATTCTTAGTCAATTTAATATCCCGGATAAGCTCAAGAAAATGATTAGCATCTTTAACATATGATGACATCGTTGTTAAATGCGGCTGTAAAAAAGAAGTCAAAAAACGAGCTAGTGTCTGTGTAGGTGAACCAACTGTACTTATAATCGGTCTCAATGGAATATCTGGCTTGTGAACTTTTGGTAAACCATATAATTTTGGATAAAAAGAAGATTTTTCCCTCGGAGTAAGCTGTATCTTTGTTTCTAAATCAAGATCAGTAGAATAAATTAATGCTTTAGTTTTCTTTTCAAGATAAGTCATAGGATCTCTATAAATTTTTTTATAAATATTATCATTTAATAAATCATGTATTTTTTTAAAATAATCAGCCTTATTTAAAATTACTGTAGTATTACCCTTATCTGCCGGAAGAATAGTAATAGATTTGTCATTTTTTAAAGCAAACAAAGCTCTTCTTTCATTAATTGATAAATTAGTTTTAGGTGGTTTTGCCTTATTTAAAATATCGTATATTTTTCCCCTCACTATATCTGCATCCCCGCAAGGTATTTTTGATAGACTACTTTCCACTCTGCAAATAATATCCTCAAAAGGTAATTTTGTTGGTGTTATTGCAAAATTAAAACCTTTATTTAAAACTTTTAGTTCAAAGTCTGATAATTTTCTATCAGATAAATTCTTTACAGCGTGCACACTTCCTCTTTCAGACAAAGACAAAGATAGTATTTCCTGTTTCTTTGTAAGTAGTTTGTTAAATTTATTCATTTGCCTTCGAAATTTAAAATCACCTTCTTTAGTCACTCTAAAATAAACGATCTTATCACAAATTGACCATAATGTTGGATGAAAAGTATTACTTAATAAAAGGCGGAGTTGTAACAATTTTTTATCTAAAAAGTCTAACTTTTTTCTTGTATTTCTAATAAAAGAAGTTAAAATATCAAAACTTGCCTTATTCAAAACTGCGTCAATTTTCTTCGTATGCGTATGGAAGGAAATTTTACAACAGCTAGGATAAAGTCCATTTCTTTTACAGTTGAGTAAAAATTGAAGATCATAAACGGCTTTAATTTTCTTCACACACATTCTTTCAAAACACCTCCATTCTGTAAACCAATCTTTCCCGTAAAGATGAATAATGTTAATTCTAATGTTTTCACGGATAAAAGATGTCATATTATTATTACTATTTGCGGGATATTCCGTGTAGTGAAAAAGCTAAATGCTGACGTTTCAGTACAATATCAAGTACCTTCCTCAGAGCGTCCTCTTTCTCAAATCATAAGAATGCATGTGAGATTTAAAATCGTTTTTATCATTTTCTTTCTCCTCATATTTAAATTCTATTGGTTGAGAAGTTTTAAAATTTATTTTCTCTTCCAATAGTTTCTTCCAAATGTTGTTAATCTTCTTTAACTCACACCTTTCATTTATGCTCTTGGGCCTTTTAAAAATCTCTATAGCTTCTGTTAGCAATCTCTGGTCATATTGTTCAATTTTTTATTTATGCTCTTGGGCCTTTTAAAAATCTCTATAGCTTCTCTTAGCAATCTCTGGTCATATTGTTCAATATGAAACTATTGGAAGAGAAAATAAATTTTAAAACTTCTCAACCAATAGAATTTAAATATGAGGAGAAAGAAAATGATAAAAACGATTTTAAATCTCACATGCATTCTTATGATTTGAGAAAGAGGACGCTCTGAGGAAGGTACTTGATATTGTACTGAAACGTCAGCATTTAGCTTTTTCACTACACGGAATATCCCGCAAATAGTAATAATAATATGACATCTTTTATCCGTGAAAACATTAGAATTAACATTATTCATCTTTACGGGAAAGATTGGTTTACAGAATGGAGGTGTTTTGAAAGAATGTGTGTGAAGAAAATTAAAGCCGTTTATGATCTTCAATTTTTACTCAACTGTAAAAGAAATGGACTTTATCCTAGCTGTTGTAAAATTTCCTTCCATACGCATACGAAGAAAATTGACGCAGTTTTGAATAAGGCAAGTTTTGATATTTTAACTTCTTTTATTAGAAATACAAGAAAAAAGTTAGACTTTTTAGATAAAAAATTGTTACAACTCCGCCTTTTATTAAGTAATACTTTTCATCCAACATTATGGTCAATTTGTGATAAAATCGTTTATTTTAGAGTGACTAAAGAAGGTGATTTTAAATTTCGAAGGCAAATGAATAAATTTAACAAACTACTTACAAAGAAACAGGAAATACTAACTTTGTCTTTGTCTGAAAGAGGAAGTGTGCACGCTGTAAAGAATTTATCTGATAGAAAATTATCAGACTTTGAACTAAAAGTTTTAAATAAAGGTTTTAATTTTGCAATAACACCAACAAAATTACCTTTTGAGGATATTATTTGCAGAGTGGAAAGTAGTCTATCAAAAATACCTTGCGGGGATGCAGATATAGTGAGGGGAAAAATATACGATATTTTAAATAAGGCAAAACCACCTAAAACTAATTTATCAATTAATGAAAGAACAGCTTTGTTTGCTTTAAAAAATGACAAATCTATTACTATTCTTCCGGCAGATAAGGGTAATACTACAGTAATTTTAAATAAGGCTGATTATTTTAAAAAAATACATGATTTATTAAATGATAATATTTATAAAAAAATTTATAGAGATCCTATGACTTATCTTGAAAAGAAAACTAAAGCATTAATTTATTCTACTGATCTTGATTTAGAAACAAAGATACAGCTTACTCCGAGGGAAAAATCTTCTTTTTATCCAAAATTATATGGTTTACCAAAAGTTCACAAGCCAGATATTCCATTGAGACCGATTGTAAGTGCAGTTGGTTCACCTACACAGACACTAGCTCGTTTTTTGACTTCTTTTTTACAGCCGCATTTAACAACGATGTCATCATATGTTAAAGATGCTAATCATTTTCTTGAGCTTATCCGGGATATTAAATTGACTAAGAATGATATTTTGGTAAGTTTTGACATTGTTTCACTTTTTACTAGTGTACCTGTAAATGAAGCGATTCAAGTTTTAAAAAATATTCAGTTGCCTAATTTTGCTGTGGTTTTGATTGAACACTGCTTATCGAATACATTTTTTGTTTTTGATGGGCAGATGTATAAACAAACATCAGGTCTAGCTATGGGTTCACCAATTTCTCCAGCATTAGCTTCTATTTTTATGGAGGATTTGGAAAATAAAATTTTGACTTTAGCAGTTAAAAAACCATCTATATGGCTGAGGTATGTTGATGATACCTTTGTTATTTGGCCTCATGGTAAGCATGCTCTTGATGACTTTTTTAATTTTTTAAACTCTCTTCACAACAATATTAAATTTACCATGGAAATAGAAAATAATAATCAATTACCTTTTTTAGATGTTTTGATTGAAAGAAGGATAGATGGTTCTTTATCCCATGGTATATATAAAAAACCAACACACACTGGGAGATATCTGCATTTTTCCTCTCATCACCATCCTGCACAACTATTTTCAGTGGCAAAGACATTATTGGATAGAACAAAGAGACTTTCTGATGATAGCCATTTTCACCGGGACCTTTTTGCTACTAATAAAATGCTTCTTCATAATGGTTTTAATTACAAAATTATTAATAGGGCTTATACATATCAAAAGAAAAAAGATTTTGATACATCAAAAATTAAGACAATTTTGCCATATATTAAAGGAGTAACTGATAGAATTGGTAACATTTTAAAGAATAATAATATTCACACAATTTTTACTACTTATAAAAAAATTAGTGAAATATTTCCTCTTCCTAAAGATAAAATTGCTTTGGAGTGTCATGGTGTGTATGAAATTCCATGTAGGGTCTGTCCACATACATATATAGGACAGACTAATCGTAGAATAAATATTAGAAAGGAAGAACACATTCTGGCAGTGAGAGAAAAATCCAATTCATCAGCTATTTATTCTCATATTAAATTAACAAATCATGATATCAATTTTGAAAAAACAAATATTTTAGCAAAAATTGAACAATATGACCAGAGATTGCTAAGAGAAGCTATAGAGATTTTTAAAAGGCCCAAGAGCATAAATGAAAGGTGTGAGTTAAAGAAGATTAACAACATTTGGAAGAAACTATTGGAAGAGAAAATAAATTTTAAAACTTCTCAACCAATAGAATTTAAATATGAGGAGAAAGAAAATGATAAAAACGATTTTAAATCTCACATGCATTCTTATGATTTGAGAAAGAGGACGCTCTGAGGAAGGTACTTGATATTGTACTGAAACGTCAGCATTTAGCTTTTTCACTACACGGAATATCCCGCAAATAGTAATAATAATATGACATCTTTTATCCGTGAAAACATTAGAATTAATATATATATATGTATGTAATTGAAATGGAAAGGATTGCAAATTATTATTTAGCAAAGCAGTTTTGTTTTGGAATAAACAAAAAGTAATTAAAACAGATTAAAAATAAACTAGTAATCAAACATTTCAATTATAAGTTAAAAGTTTTTAACATGTTTGAAAAACTAGACAGGTTGTTAGATTAATGATTCAATTAAGAAGATATATTTTTGAAAATATAAAATGGTGAGAAAGCTATAAATGAAAAATATCAAATGAGTCTATACATTATTAATTCTTGGGAAGCCAAGTCAAATGAAATGATAGCAGTTTTTTGTGAAAGGGCACTTGAAACTAAGCAGAAATTAAATAAAAGAGAATGATATTACCTATTTGAGCTATTTTACTCTACACAATGAAACTGATTGATAGTAAAATCAGGCAAAAGTACTTCTTAGAAATGAAATGGGCCTATCTCAAGTAAACCATTTTTTATTAAAATGTAAGAGGATTTAAACCTTTGGATCAATGGGTATTAGAAATAACAATAGATTTTTCAAAAAACTTAATATATGATAATCAGACTGAATATCCACTCATATTACATGACTATTATTCTCATCAGACATAGTCTAAGTCAGAGAGAATTTATCCCTTGCTATTATAGATATTTTTTATTTTAAACATATCCACCACACTGAATATTTGGTGCCATCTATAAAAAGAGAAACATCTATAGGTTGGATTAAAATCCCTCCCTAGCTTCTTAGATGATAGCCTCTTCATTACCGACTACTATTTCAAAAGAAAACATGGTAATGTGACAACACTTACAAATGAGTCCTATGATAAAGAAAGGAATATACAAATATATTTATGCGCTCCTGTCAGAGAAAATTCATTTCATTAGTTTGCATTTAACTTATGAACTCTGATATGCTTTCACATAATAGAAAACAATCATATAAATATTATTATTTAATTATAATAATATAAATGATTAGAAAAAATATTATGTAATACATATATTGAAACAGTTAGACCTGTTTCACCTATTATCTTCGATAATAGTATATTTCGTTGCACTCAGATTGCATGTATTTCTTTAATTTAAAACATTGAGTATGCTTATAATATAGCAGAGTATGTGCGTGTATAATCGGCCTATTAATTCTAATATGAAAATATAGTGTTAAATATTTATATATGCGCATATTCATTTACGCTTGTTAAAACTGAAATAAACATAACTGTGTAATTAAAATTTATTTATATAACAGAATAATAAGTTTAAATTTATAATATTATTTATTTTTCAATATTCATTCTAAATAATTATTTATTTAAGTCAGTATTCATTTTAAATAATTTTCAAGTTAAATTTTCAGTTCTATTGTTTCTCTAAAATTACACAAGCAGTAAGTTGTTATCAGTTTTAACATTTCTAAAAATAAATCTTTGCCTAAAATTTGACCTATTTAAAAATTATAACTAAGACCAATTATAATATTCAGTCAGGCATAAATCTATACTAAGTGCTGTGGCCACTCTCTTGGGAATATATCTTTTATCTCTAGGTAACTATGACATCAATTAAAATAATAGAGCCTTTCTAAAGCCAGATTTAGCTATACTAAATATTTTACCAACTGAATATTTGGTTAAAGGCTAGTTCGAACCAGTCATCAGGTGATGTGGCATGACTAAAAGTAGGAGGGAACTACTGTCAAAAATATAGTATAAAAAGGGCCTTAATAGCCATCAAGATCCTCTTCCATCCATCCATCAGCATCCTTCTTAATTTTTGCTGTTGCTGTGAAAATTGTGTTATTGCTGCCAAAATTATTTCTGAAGACCAGAGCTGAAAGTTAAATAAGAAAACTGTTCCTGCTGGTTTAGAATGCTGAATCTTAGAAAGCCACCATCCAAGCTGCTCCAAAGATGACCATTGGCTAGAGGCAAAGAGACAGCCATTTGCTCTTCCACGAGCGGCTACCGATAAGAGAAAACTTCAACCATACCCAGCACAAGAAGAAAAAAGCTGTACCTGAGAGACCAGAGAGTTCTTGACCAGAGTAATGGGGAAAGCTGCCACAGAAATAAATTTGCAAAGCTGCATCCAGACTAAAACCCAGAGAAGCCCAGCCTGATTTGATAGAGAGAAGCACATTAAACAATGCCTTAAAGACTTTACTGGTAAATCCTTTCTGCCAAATATTTAATTTCATAACTAAACTTATTCTAAATGAAAGCTAGCTAACTAATAAATCCCATAATTAATTATATTTTCTAAATGTTCAACTAAAATGTTTATCTTAAATTTATTTAAATCTTAGAGCACTCTCAAAATTCTTGCTTGATCATTAATAATTTTAAATAATCATAAACATCTAGTTTCTATAAAACCATACAACAAATTCTTATTTCTAAATTATCATCTTATTGATCATTTTATGCAATTTATTCTTATGCTACCTATCTTTAGTTTTAAGTTCATGTTTATTAATTTATGCTAT
This sequence comes from Epiperipatus broadwayi, assembly GCA_028023455.1. Lineage (NCBI taxonomy): Eukaryota > Metazoa > Onychophora > Udeonychophora > Euonychophora > Peripatidae > Epiperipatus > Epiperipatus broadwayi. Next base: position 6,836,141 of record JAQFVV010000025.1, on the reverse strand, counting down.
GCTTCATCAGAATGGAGTCTTGTATATTAATAAATTATAAGGGGGAGGGGAGCAAGTAATCACTTTTCTGTTACATCAGATTATTGTAATATAAAGAATATATTCAGAACTTCTTTCTGAAATAAAACTGTTATTTACACTAGAATGAATCAGTATTTATAATTCCCAAACAAGTTTTTTAAAACACATCTTTGCTCAAGTTATTTAAAATGAAAATATTTTGCTAAAGTTATTTAAAAGGTATATTTTACGTATGTATTTAAACGCATCTTTACTCAGTTGTTTAAAATGAAATATTTTGCTAAAGTTATTTAAAAATGCAGATTTGTGTACATTATTTAAGACGTATGTAGGTTATTTAAAATATGTATTTTGCCAGTTATTTAAAAGATATATTTTACGCAAGCTATTTAAAAAGTACATTTTGCATATGTTGTTTAAAACACATTTTGTGTTATTAGTAAGGCTTATTCTGACGAGTTATTTAAGATTAATATTTAAGTAGTTTATTTAAAAATCAAAATTTTGCATGAGCTATTTGATAATTCATATTTTAGATTATTTAAAAATCAGTCTGTTTGCTATTACAGATAAATTATACTACATATAATTAATATTCAAGTTATAGTAAATCTAAATTTTTGCTATAACTCCATTTAATTAAAGATTAAGATGCTATGCAGAAAGTCTTAAATCAGATTCTTATTATTGCCTTTATCATGTCACTTAATAATCGCATTTATGAACTGACCAGTGGTAGTGGCACGGAAGAGCTAAGATTTTGGCGTAATTTTATAAAATATTAATTTAGCATTGCTAATGTATTGCTAATTAGCATAAATATACATCTCTCCTTGCTATGTCTATAATTGCCTACATTCGTATTTTGTCAAGTCACACCTCGAAAGTTTAGGCAACAGTGACATTTATTCGTATTTAACGAAACCAAAGTGTTCCAACGGGCTCGTAAGCCAATCTTCTATTCATTTAATTATTAAAAAGACCTCTTCCATTATAGCAAGCAGATCGGTTAGGAAACCATTTACTAGGTAATAAACCTCAATTAAGAATGCATTCAAGGCACATTTTTTCTGATATTATAGTTTATAATGCACTAGAAACTGATGTGCGACTGCCACATCTCAGTTCAGCTTCCCTAGAAAGTAACCTCGGCTTTGATCTGATTCAGAATCTGAGTTAATGCATTTATCTGTATAGAAAATATATATATCATGCAAATATCTTTATAGTTCAAGTTTGGACTTGGTAACAATAATATAATCTGTAACAATTATATATAACACACAAATATCTTTGTAGTTAAGTTTAAACTTAGTAGTAATAATATAATCATTATCATTTACCAATAAATTGATCACTCTAGCTATTACTTATTTCCACTATATAAAACATAGCGTGAATTAGGACATGGAAGATGACATAAGCTTATTAAAAAGTCATAAAATAATTAAACCATTTATAACCCTGAGACACATGATCACTATATAAATTGCTTTGTGATATTATTTTATAGCCCTGATATACGTGATCACTAACTATATAAATTGCTTTGTGATATTGTTTTATAACCCTGATCCATTCACCTATGTGTGAACACTATAAATTGCTTTGTAATATTATTTTATAACCCTAAACCATTCACCTGCATGTGATCCCTATAATTAGCTTTGTAACCCTGAGTATTCACTCATCTGCGTGTGAGCCAGCTATACCCAATTAATTTTGCTCTATTATTTATTAAATACTATATTAAATTTATGAAATATAGATTTGTCTCAGTCTCATTGCTTGCTCCTTACCTTATGAATCACTAGTTAGTTATATAATATAATATGTAATGGGGGGATGTCACATGTTTTACTGCTGTGCTATTGCTGGAACGTGAATAAAGAGATAGCGAGTGTAACCTCCAGCATGTCATTTGAGATGGGTTGACTTGGAAGCACGAGTGAGAGAGCTGAGGCCTGATCAGACGTAGGATATTACTATCCTGACTTGGTCAGCCTTTGGTTCTCTGGCTCGGACTCTCAGTCTGTTGAGTAAATGTACAAACCTGACCGTTACAATATATATATCACAGTTATAAAAAATATTGTCGATTATTAATTGAACCGGAAGCCAATTTTACATTATATTTGCTTTAGCGTTCTTGACGAAAAAAAAATATACACTGCATATTAATAGTAAATTTAATAGTTGCTATCAATATTATTATTTTGCTAAAGTCCTTTTAATTAATTAAAATAAAATTTGTACTATCCTAGCATCAAATTTTTATGTAATACTGTATTAAATTCTAGATTAGAACCCTTTTCTTTTTTTTTTAAAAAAAAAAAAGATCCATAAGATAGATAGTTTTAAGGTTTAATGCGTTACTAAATGTATTTTGTTTAATTATTCTCCAGATTATGTGTTCAAAGTTATGTGAAAGTTGATAGATAGTAATAATTATTTATTTTTAATGGTTAGTGCAGATAAAAGGAGACACTTCTAAAATTGGAGTTTGAAGGAGACTACATAATTTCAGGTTTGTCCAGTGCATTAATTAAAATTCTTTTTTTCCATATGTCATAGCATCGGCCGGGAGGGGAACCCACAACAAGGCGGCCGCGCTTCATGATAACAAGATTTTAAGCTATTATATAACTTTCCATCTTGGCAGTATTGACAAACTTCAAAACTACCTCTGTCATTCTGATCAGTTTAATTTTATAAAGATGTTATCAGAGTTATTTTCTGGCTGAAATAATCCAAGTTCATAACATCGTAAATAGTAATTTAAAGTGATATTCTACTCACGCTCTTCTCAACAGTACTTCAGATCTGCTCATATAAAAGAATTTGAGTCATAGGAATAAGAGGATCCTTTTTATTCCTGCATAAATACTATAACTTGGATTGAAGAGGAAAGTATTTATTTATTTAACACTCTCAAAAGGCGCGTGCTCAATTAACTTGAAAGGCTGATATTTGAAAGTAATATAATTGTAAACACGGCGCTAGATAAAATAATTACTTATTTACTACTAATACTAATAATACATCAATTTTAATATAAGCAGCAACAACCCAAACAAATATACATAAAGAACTGAAGTTAATGATTTATTAATATTTAGTAATTAGTCTACATTTGTGATGCAATTAAATCTTTGAAATACTTTACTTTTATGACTTAGAGATTTAGAGGTAAATAAATAATAATACTTAAAAATGGGTAGGTGCAATATTAGAGATAAAATTCAACATAAAGTATCATGCCTACATCAAGATCTCAAATCAATGCTAGAATATTCTTCCGATCATTAGCAATAAAGCACAACTGAACAAACTCTCAAAGTACAAAGCTGCTTTCTTTCATTTATTATATATATATATATATATATCTTGGGACATCATTGAGAGTTGGCTTTATCTATCTCTTGGTATTCTGTAAAGATACAGATTATTAAAACTTCTTTATGACCTTGAAATATAATATCAAATAATAAATGGTGCCAAATGTGAACATTCTCTTGTAAGTTGCTCCAAGTTATTGCCAACTCACTCTCTTCTAGCATTAAGTTAAGATTACGTTCTAGAGTGCTTAATGACTCTACAAGTGTAACCTGGCTTATAAACATAATTTTTAAAAACTTATTTGAATTCTGATGAACTTCATTATGACTCTCAGTATTTATTTATTTATTTTTTATTCTATTTGTCAAATAAAATTAGAATACATAATTATATTTTATTTAAATTTATCACAAAAAATTAGTACCATACTTTCACCACTATCTTACTTAATTTTCCATTATCTACTTTTTTGTCTATTTATCTTGGTCCTGTCTTTGCTCATTCCATTTATTAAACTCTATTATTTTGCTATGTATTTATATTGGACATGAACACTTTGGCACCAAATTATCCAAATTGTTTAAAACCACATTGGATGCCAAATAAAACATTTATCTACAATAAATTGCGTTATTCAGGGCTACAGTTAGTTTGTCAAAGGAAATTGGCTTATCTCAGGTCAAGAGAGTGATAAATAAACTTATTCAAGCCTCACATTTAAACGCTAAATAAAAAATATTTCAATATATTACATATGTAACTAGAGGTATTTGAACTTAGGATTTTTTAATCTATGTTCGTTCTCCACTCCATCTCAACCTTCATGCAAAAAGGTAACTAATCCTTCAATATAGGTATTTTGTGCAGAACTATCACTCATCATATTTGTACCAGTTCATAATTTCCCACACATATATACAATCAATACTCGCTTTATATGAAGAGAGCAATTTCTTAAACATTACTGGTTAACCGTCAATCTCCTCTCCCCACTATTCAACCGTCCATTACATTTTTACATGTAAAAAAACATTCAGTATAAGCAAATAATATATAATAAATATAATATAAATTATGTAAGCTATAATTATAATTCATATTGATTAAGCTAGAGCCACAAACTTAGTTTATCATCACTTCACTATGAATATACTGTACCGGTTCAGATATCTTTTTTTTTATTATAATTTTATTATCCATCATATATTTCAAACTTCATTTCTTATAATGTAAATTTAATATTAATATATTATAATTAACATAAAATTATTTATATAATTTATATAAATTTAATAACATTAAAAGAAATGAAGTTTGGAATATATATATATATTATAACGATCGAAATGAAAGTGAAGATCGAATCTAACCACAAACTACGATATCTGCTCTACAAGGCACCATCTAGCCATTTAAACCTAGAAAAATTTATAGAGTAGGCAGATATGTGCTGTTAAGATTCCACTTTATTTAAATATTCAGATCGTTAGCCCAAGTCACTAGCTCAGTGGAGTAGCAGAGATAAATCTATATCTTAATTTATATCTTAAATATAAATAAATAAAAGCCACTGCCAGAAATTAACACATAAAAATATTTATTTACGCACATATAAAATAACATTTAAATTTTGAGGAATAAATTCACCATTTTAGATTTTTCTATTAATCTTTAGTTTTACATTTAACTAAGTTTCAATGAGTTTAATATTTTATTTAGATAGTCAAGTATGAATAGACTACATAGATCTGCATTTGAAAAGAAAATATTCTTCCCTGATTTAACCTTAGGCAACAAATTTCGCAATCAAACCTGCGCCAATCCATCTGATACATTTATGTATTCAATGTAGCATGAAAATATGACAACACAAAATACTATACTGTCAGGAATGTACATCTGATCAGTAAGGAGAATTAGAGAAGACATTGTCTCTCCACCAACAGGAATGTTACATCTGTTGGCAAGTAGAACAATAAACATAAAACTCCATAGGAATGGACTGCGGTCCTTTGCCATCTTACAAACCCATCCATAGGCAAACAGAAGGTGTGTGGCGTATATATATAATCCTGTCCGTAGCGAATCTCATACTACATCTACAATTACACAAATATATCCAATCCATTGAACCAATTCAACTACGAAATGAATAACCTAAGATTACCCTCCCTTAATATAACTTTACAAAACTATATAGCCATTCACGCCTGACTTAAATTTAACATTTGAATACGTTCGTACAGATTATTTTTATAAATTTGTTTTTAAAATGCTGAGTATAGATCGGCTGCACAGATTCCACGGTCAAAAACATCCAAATTAAACACAGTCGATCAAAATAAAAAATCATCGATAACGTCAATTGCAAAGGGAATACACAATGCCCCATGGCATTCATCGTAAGATGCCCACATTAACATCATTGACCTATATATTCTAATCAAATGTGAAAACTTCAACATAATCAACCGCTAACGAATCTACGCAACGTCTATACCCAACCTAAATTTCATCATTTAAAATTTAAACAATAAACAATTTATACAATAAGAAAAAAAAATGGAAATGATTTTTATCAATCGGAAAACATATAAAATTAAACATTATTAATTTGATTTTAAACTTAAAAAAGTCAGATGAAAGTTCATAAGCTTGAACGAAAGTTCTTAATTATTTTTAAATTTAGAGTTCATGTCAATATAGCTTACAGTAGAAGAGTCCAGGTTTCTGCTTTTAATTCCCACGATGCCTCCATTGGAAGATAATGTTCTGGAGATGGCAATAGCTGGTTCAAGGTATCACAGTCTTTTTCTTTTTTAAATAGAGAGTGTAGTATGTGCGTCCTACCACAACTCTCAAACACACAACGCTGGAACTTCCTTGAAAAAACTATATTTCCCTTTTTATATTATCCACACGGATTCGATCAACAAAACATCACTAATCCATCACTTTCATTAGGGTCCAAGCCAAGGCTTAGTGCTTCCATTGGTCAAGCTAATTTCTCTTTATTTTCTTATCTAGCTTTCATCAGATCATTTTAATTAGACAAGAGCCCAAGGCTAGCTTGCTTTTCAAACAATTTATAAACAATCATTTCCATTTACAGATTACAAGAATTAATTAATACCTGTTTTTATTTTTAAATCTTGTACTTTTTTTTATAAAAAAGTACGTTCAAATAGTTATTTATTTGTTTTTTTAAAAAAAAAATATTTTTAAAGTTTGGCATCTGTGCGAATGTATATACGTTTAACAAACATTTTAATTTTAGCATTTAGTTTCTTACTTTTATTTGCGAACTTTTAAGTTTTTATTTTAAATTAATGTAACAACATATTTATATATCGTTACAATATATATAGACTCTAGGTATATAAAGTATATTTGTAGTTAAAATATTACAAATTCAGCCTGTATCCTGCTCATCTCTCTTCTGTGTATTTGAATGGACAATATCCTATAAATGAGGGGTCAGAGTGATTTAAAGTCAACATGGTCATGGCAATAATATTGACATTATTAAGAGATTTGGGTATTCCATAATCAGATTATCAATGGTATGCGTGGCTGAAGAATTGGAGTGGTAGTAAGATTTGCTATCTTAATATAAACTGAGCACTGATTATATATAAGTGTGGAAGATGATGCTGGTTCAGCATGAAATATTTCTATTGAAAATCATTTATCTTTTTTCACGTGTGTGTGGTCATGTGCATCAGTTGTTTGAGATAGAATGGATGGTTGAAGGGAGCTTGAAAATCTGGGTTCAAATGCCCTATATTACATTTAAACTCCAGGTATATAAAGTATACTTGTATTTAAAGTAATACAATTGTAATAAAAACGATGTCTGAACCGGTACAGTATTTTCATATTGAAGCGATGATAAAACAAGTTTGTGGTTCTAACTTAATTAAATGAGACTACTAAACATGTATCTATTTTCATTGTTCATTAATGCAACTCCTAAAATATGTTTTTTTCCTATTTTACTTTTTAATATAATAGATAAATTTGCAATTTTATTTTTCTCCAATATTGAAATTGTATAAGAAGAGGAGAGTAGTCTCATTCTTTCCTGGGGATGAGACAAGGTAATTCTAAATTTTACAATTATTATTTTATATATAAAAAATCAAATTCATCAGTTAGATATCATTAAAAAAATAATATTTTGAGATTTCAATCCCATGTCTGGAAATGAAGAATAGAATTGATCATATTAATAAAAATTCCTCATCGATGAACTGATTCCATATCTTCCTGATTCAATTTTGATTACTATCTTTAAAAAATAAGTTAAATTTAAACATAACCTATTGTCATTTGACTTTTGTTCTTGCATCCACTAATAATTATTAAATTAATAAATTAGCATAATTAATATATGTGACATTTGCTTCCATGAACTAGAGCTCCGGAGTATAATGATTAAAATTTAATAAAATATGGAGGGATTCCAACCTAAGTTTTAGCATAGTTCTACAAACAAGATGTGAAGTCCAAGATCATGATGAGCTATGGGTGTCACAATAAATAAAAATTATCAATGACAGATTAGACTCTCTCTCTCAATGATTTTTTATTTATTTGTAAGAGTAAGATGATAATCATGAAATGTAACCAATACTTTGTAAAAAAATGCAGCTACAAGTGATCTAATGATGAAAAGTACTTGGTTTGGTCACCTTCAAAAATTTAAATTTTTATTCAAAATGCAGTTACCATTACACTTACTGAAGAATAGATAAATTTAAAGTTTAACATTCAGTAATACTCCATACCATTACAAACTTATAACAAAACAAAACACTAGTATTACAATTTCAAAATATCAATTTATAAAGTAAATAACAGATGTAATGTAATATGACTATTCCTTTATCGAAGTTAGGAATCTTTTAGCCAATATGCCCAGAAAAACCTCTTAGCCACCATACTTTCTCTTTCCATTCCCCATCCTAAGTTTTTCCTATATTCTTCTCTATCCCATTCTATTCCATTTCCACATCATCTTTGTCCATGCCATTACCTTTATATCTAAATCCCTCATCTATTTCCAATCCCAACATAAAGTCTAAGAATTCATTTTCTATATAATCACTTAGTTTATATTTATTCTCCCATGACTTAATTATTTATATCCTTTTTGTTTGCAGACATTTACATTCAATTGGCAGATGCCTAATATTTTCCATGCCTTCCTTACATAATGTGCAGAGTAAATGACCCACATTTCTCCATTTATGTGTATATTCCCTAGTTGCTAACAATCCTGTTCATGTCTTAAACAGCAAACTATTTTCCTTGCTATTATTGAAAATTAACTCACAACCAATATTCTGTTTACTTTTATATATATATAGGTTGTCATCTGGTCCTTCGTTTCAGCTGCTAGAGGCGTGATTTCTAGCTAAATTTCTACAAATATGCCGTTTCCGCGGCCGCACCCAAGCCTTTAAGCATTCTTTCTAAAAGAAATCCTAGAATATTGTTAACTCGGAGTTAAGTCTACTTTCTATGCTTAAAGGTAGAGTATTAACTCGTAAGTTAAGTCTTCTTTCTATGATAAAATCTAGAAAGAGTGTTAACTTGGCTTAGCGGCTAACGGTGTGGCTTTTTCCAATGCTAAAAGCAGAGGAAAATGCCGTAGTTGTTTGTGTCATGCACTATATCGTAATGCTGCATTATGTATTTTATATAACAATATCATACGAGGGTGTGTTAATTTGATCATGTCAAAATTATTTAAATTTTCATCAGTGCCTTTTTTTTAAGACCAATTGATGTACTGTTACCTTTTATCAATTTTAACAGTATCGTGATTGTTCCTCATAAATTAATATTCCTCTTAAATTTTCGATTAGGGTGGCACAGCTTAAAAATTTAAAAATCACGCTTTGAGTCACATTTTAGCGAGAAATTTTCTGAGACAAAAAGTACAGCTAATTCCCACAACAGAAAACTTGAAAAGATGGGAATTGCCAGACACGGAAGCCAGCGAATATTTCTACAGCAGGAAAAAAGAAAAAAACATCATGCTGCTGTAAGAAAAGATTGGATTGTGCGGCAAATATATGCAGATTTGAGGTCCAAAAACATCTGCCAACGGAAAGGTTCACTTTGTAAAGGCAAGCTTGTTTGAGGGATTCTAAATGGCCTTCATCAAATGTCAAAAATAAAAGAAGTAACTTCAATTTTTATTTAAACGTACATTCCTTCTTCTCCAGATAATTGTTGTCGTCGGCAATCAAATGTAAAATAAAAGAAGTAACTAAAATTTTTATTTAAACATAGCCCCCAAAACCCCTCTTCTCCCAATAATTGTTGTGGTCGGCAATCAAACGGTCAAATAAAAGGAACGTCAATTATTCTTTAATCGTATAGAAAAAAACAAACAACCCTCCCACTAATTCTTGTCGACAATCAAAGTAGGACAGTAAATTATTAGTTAAACATAACCCAAATTACTATTTGAACATACACCGAAAAAGACCCGTTCTTGTCAATCAAAATTAAAGAAACCTAGACTATTATTGTCCCATTGTCAAATCGAATATTATTTGAGAAAATCCAAATAATTAATAAACGAAAAAAAAAGAAAGTCAAATCGGTTTTCAATCAAATGGTAACCGATAAAAGTAACTTCAATTTTGATTTAAACATACACACAAACAAAAAACAAAATGCAAAACCCTTTCTCCCAATAATTGTTGTTGGCAATCAAATGTAAAGCATTAAAAATAAGGTAAACCGATTATTTTTTAAACGTAACCCAAATTACTATTTGAACATACACCAAAAAAAGACCCGCTCTTGTCAATAAAAATGAAAAAAACCACAACAACTATTATTATCCCATTGTCAAAAATATTAGGTTTTGGGCAAGCCAAAACCATAATTTATAAACGAAAAAAAAAAAAAGAAAGTCAAAACCGTTGTCAATCAAATATAACCAATAAAAGTAACTTCAATTTTGATTTAAACATACACAAAAAAACAATCTCTTTAGCTCCCAATAATTGTTATCAGCAATCAAATGTAAAATAAAAGGAAGGTAAATTAGTATTTAATCATCACCCAAAAACACTCACTCCTCTCACTAATTATTGTCAGCAATCAAATGTACACCACTACTAAAAGTAATGTAAACTACTATTCTTTAAACGGTTACACCCCTTCTCCCAATAATTGTTGTCTACAATCGTACACACAAAAAAACACCCCTCCCAATAATTAGTGTCGGCAATCAAATGTAAACCGATGAAAGTAAGACTGCAACTTATTATTTAAACGTAACCCAAATTACTATTTGAATCTACACCAAAAAAACACCCGCTTTTGTCAATAAAAATTAAACAAACAACAACTATTATCGTCCCATTGTCAAAAATATATATTTGTAGAACCAAAACCATAATTTATAAATGAAAGGAAGTCCAATCGGTCATCAATCAAATGTAAACCGATAAAAGTAAAGGTTTTAATTTTTATTTAAACATATACATACGTGAAAAAAAAAAAAAAACCCACTTCTCCCAATAATTGTTGTCGGCAATCAAATGTAAACCTATCAAAGTAACGTAAATTATTATTTAAAGATCCATCAAAAAAACCCGTTCTCTCTTGAATTTTGTCAATCCAATTTTACAAAAACAGTAATATTATTTTTTAAAAAAACACAAATTACTATTTGAACACACACCAAAAAAGACCCTTTGGTAAAAAAAAAAAAAATTAAAAAAAAAAACAACTATTATTATCCCATTGTCAAAAATATTATTTGGGAAAAATAATTCAGAAACGAAAGAAAGTAAACTTTGTAAACAAACCAAAAAAAAAAAAGTCAATATTAATAGAGAATCGCTAGCCCGGGAACGTTATATTAATGTGTTTTTAGTTAGAAATCGTGCCTCTAGTGGCTGACACTTTTTACTCTCCATACTAAGTTTTGTATCTCTCCAGCGCCCTATTTTTTTATTAATGCATTTATTCTTCTATCCCATTCTTTACTACTATAACACTTAATAATCCTCCTAACACAGTCTCCTCACCTTTTGTACAAATATACTGATATAAAGTCTTTATCCAAATCTTCTACATATAGTACTACACTTCTCACTCATCTTCTTACTTATCCTTTACCTTGTAACCCAATTAAATACTATTTTGACTATTCTTTTACTATCAATAAATTGCAATCTACCAAACAATTTTATTTTGCCATTTGTATCTTTAATATTAAAACTTGACCATCCCATTTCTTCTTGAATTGACTCCTTTGCCATCCAGGCTTCTGCATCTCTTTATACTTTTTTAAAGTAATTTAACACTTCTTTACTAACACATAACACATCATTATCATAAATTAACCCTGATATTGCCACTCCCTTCCATACAATCTTTGCTGTATCATATTTATAATTTCTTTATCAGTCCCTTTCTTTTCTTTGCTTCATTTATCATTTTTTTCTCCCAATCATTCAAGCAATTCCTCTGATTACTTAAGACTTACCCCAGTAGTTATCATCATTACTTTTGATTTTTTTCACTAAGTTTGATCCCCATCTCTTTAATGCACAAGTCTTCAGCATAACTTCCATATTTTCCCTACGTTCAGTGCACAAGAAAATATCCACAACAAATAAAAGACTTGATAATGCATACACACCCTTGCCATCTATCTCTACCCCTCTTTCTATTGTCCTATCCATTTCTTGCAAATATAATAAAAATAAAGTAGGTGACATAAGATATCCTTGCCTTAGTCCCATCTCATTTTTAATTCTGATTTATATTTTTTAAATGATATGTATAGTAATTATTTTCATATAATCTTCTAATAAGATCCACTAAACCTCCATTTATTCTCAAATTTACTAAACTTACCCATAATCTATTTCTATTTACTCTATCATATGCCTTATCTATATCTATAAAGATTGTATATAACTGCCTATTTATATTATGCTCATATTACTACAAGTTAGCTGTCTCCTATATGTCTTATCAATTCTAAAACTTCCTTGCATTTCTTCCACTATATTATTTTCTTCCATCCATTTTGCCACTTTTCCAGCCACCATATATGCAAAAACTTTATACAACACCAACATTACTGGTCCATAATTGTTTATCTTTCTATGGTCATTACCCTTTTCTTTAAGCAATAGACTCACTCTTATATTATTCCAGCTATCTGGAAATTCTGTTTTCTAGCCATCTTATTAAAACATGATAAAAAAATTAATTTTTGGCCTATTTACAAAATTCATCACCATCTCTGCTGCCTATCCATCTAAATCTCTTGGTTTTCTACTTTTCAAATTCTTTCCTGGTTTATTCATTTTTTGTAATGCAAATATTTCCATTACTATGTGCTTTGATATTTGTTATCACTCTGTCCTTCACATTTAACATATTTTCTGTATCCATTACATATTTATTCAAGATTGTCTCTAATTCTTCTCTAGAGCTACACTTTTTTTTTCATCATTTAGTAATATTATTTCTTTCATACATTCCTTCTTTTAAAATTTTTCCAAAATTTGTTATTCCCATCTCTTCCACTTTTATTAATATCTCCCAATAATTTATTATTTAATTTCATTTTTTCTCTATAATTATCTATTTTAGCGAACTTCTTTTTAATTACATAGTTTTACCATTTAATATTTACATCTTTTTACTTTCTTTGTTTTTAACAGCACATTTATATTTTCTGCATGCTTTCCTCCTCTGTTTTATTTCTTTACAAATTCTCACTTTTCTATTATTTTTATTATTCTTAATATTCTCTATTTGTCACTTTTTGTACTTTATCATACCAGTCCTTATATTCATCCCCAACAAACTCTTCCATAATTTCTTCTACTTTTATTTTATATTCTTCTAACTTATTCTTATCATTCACTCTCTATTCACCTCTTTCACTATCCTTTCTACTGTTATTATTATTATTATTATTATTATTATTATTATTATTATTATTATTATTATTATTATTATTATTATTATTATTATTTTCCATTACATTATTAACTATTTCTATTATAAAGATATTATGATCACTATTACATACAGATGTAGCCAGCTTATGCGTGACTGCCATCTTGAGTAGCATTTTGCAATTAGAATTTAAAATATGGAAATAATGCAATATTATTTTATCTCATTTTACATATTTTTGTGGAATATTTACTATGCCAAGATTTTAAAATAAAATTCCCTGATTGATGTGTAAATGGCAAAACATTTAAAAGAAATTAATTAAACTTTACCTTAGGAATTAATTTTTAGAACTTTGTTAAAGCAATAATCGTAACCAAATTTTGTAGTTTAAAGATGAATGGTAATAATAGACTAATGAAAAAGTTTAAACATTTAATAATTACGGAAATAATAAGTGCAAGTTTTCAAAATGTAAAATTCACTGAAAAGTATAAGATTGTTTTAGAAAAAAATATTTCTGATAATAAATTTGAAAATTGACTTAGATATAAACATATTTTTTATGGTTATAATGCAATTTTGAATATAACAAATTACAATTTTTACTGTAATAAATGATTTCTTCAGACTATTAACTTTGATGTAAAAGGATGTTATAATGTGAATTTATTTGATATTTCTTTAGATTCGGTAGAGATTTCAATTTTAGATAAAAGACATGAAGTTTAATGGAGGATTTGTTAAAAACTACAAAGTGGAAATTATTGTAGCCATAGAAAGAGCTTATGAAAGGCACTATGCTCTTAAGAGGCCGATATCTAAAATATTTTAATGCTTTCTTATATATGTTGATACAGAGTATAAGCATATTGCTTTTATAAGGAAACGATTTTATGGTAATAATATTGCATGTATTAAAGAGGATGAATGTGGATGATTATGTTTAATACATACTGATCAAAACAGAAAAAAAGTTTACTGACAACTTAAAAACATTTACCTTATTGGATAAGTATTCTATTAAAACAACGAATGAAATTTATTAACTCTATAGTTAAACCTAAGCTGACATGAAAATTGTTCTAAATTATCATTAAATTCACAATGAGACTTTAATATTAAATTTAAGATTAGAATAGTGTTTGAGTAGTGATTGTATTACTAGGTTTTATGGAGTGTTAACTAGTTTTCAGGCTACTGTTAATAACATGAGTTATGACATAAATATTTGTCCAGCAGAGATTTTTTTTTCATCAAACATTGCTGCGTAGAAAAATCATGGAAAATTTCTACAGAAGGCATAAGTTAAAATAATATTATACATATTTGTAATCATTAAAAATAGTAAGAGAATTTCTGTGTATTTTTCTAGAATATTATTGTTATAATTTCATTTAATGTCTAAATCAATAATTATAACTATAAACTCTAAAAAAATTTAAAAGCAAATGTTGATGTTTATTATATGTGGTAAATAATATGATTGGAAGTGATATTCATATTTTCTCGTATATGAGTATCTATTGGAGTAGATTATGAAAAATATCCAAAATGTCTCTCGTCCAGATTTTTATTAATTACAACGTCTCAAGAATATGCGTCTCAATTTTTTATTTTAAAGCGCGCTTGGTTTTTAAGAAAAATAAAAACACGCACGTAAAAACGATTTTTGGAAGGAATAATACATAGAATATAAAGATACTATACTAACTACAATAAAACAAAGTATTTATAAATATTATTAATACAATAGTAATTTTTATTTTGATAGGTAGACAACTTATGTTACGCCTAAAAAGGATAATAATTTTTAATATTATATTTAAACACGTGTGTGAGAGTGCACGAGTTCTTGTGTTTTAAAATATAGTAAATTTGAAAAGATATAGTCGTAAAATGCTTAAATAGGTTTATTCTTAGTGTTAAATAAATGGACTTATTATTAATTAAAAATAAAAACTTTAAAAATAAATAAAACCAAAAAAATCATTTAGTTTAATATCTAATATTATAAGTCATTTTATTTGTGAAATAAATAAAAGTGTATTTTATTTTATTGCTAATTAATATCATATAGTATTTTAATATTCAAAATAATATTAGCCATCGTTTTATAATAATTTTGTTTTAAATTTGGCACTTTAAAGTCCAAATCCCACCTGTTTCCAATTGTTTCTTAGTAACAAGAGCCGAATTTTCTCATACAAATCCAGAAAATGAAGTATTTTGAGCAAGCGTTGTTAGCCGAGAGGTCAGCACAGCCACCTTACAAGCAAGCAGTTGCTTGCAAACAGCTGTTGCGGATTCTCTTCCCGGCCGATGCTATGACATATGAGAAAAAAGAATATAATATCACTGATTTCATGGCAGTAACTTATAAATAGCATCACTTGTTAAAATTTGTTTATTCTCCTTTAATTACAATGTGTTGAAGGACTGCATCAAATTTAATTCTGGAATTAGCCATTTTGTTATTCTTCACTAACAGCATACCTGATTAGAAAACAGCTAAACATTTGCCTCTTAAGAAAAAATGTTTCTTTTACTACATCTTAAAAAATAAATTAAATTATTAACAACATTTATCATTCAGTATTGCATTTAAAAAAATAAAATTTTAATATTTTGATTCAGCTGTGAACTTTCAAATTGCTTGTGGAATGCTACAGTTTGTGATAACACTCGAATAATTTTCATCTTTTTTCTAAAGATTAAAATTATTTGATTGGAACTGTATTCACTACATTAACCTAAGGTTTTTATTGAAAAGTATAAAATTCATGGAAATTTATGGATTAACATATGTGAAAACTACTTAAAACAATAAATGAGTATTATAAAATGAATTCAAGTCGATGAATTAATGAATAATTTAGTCTCACTTTTATGGAAATGACCTGAACTTTAAGAGAATAATATATAATTGACTTGAGACAATGGATAAATGAATCTCTGCATATTAAATTGGTGAAAAACTACTTAAAACCTTGGATATTCTGTGAAAACTAATTTAACTCATGGATTAATATTTTATTTGATATTACAGTGAATACAGTAATCCAAAAGATAATGGATTTCTAATCACTGGTATTATATATTTGTAAATATATAATAATTATATTATAAATATTTGTATTAATAAATATGCCTAAAGATATTATAATTTACACAAGCTATTCTTTACAAGCATTAAGTGCTGCATCAATACCTGAAGGAATATGAATAAATTATTAATAACTTGTTGAATCCTTTTGGAAAATTAATATTAGTGAATTTCCGTTATAAATGCTCAGATTCAAACTCAATTATGCCCGTATATGAATTAATTATCTTAAATTCAGCTGAGTGGAAGTTTATTATATTATAAAACACCGGGTGTGCTTAAATAATGTTTCTTGGATGTTTATTTAATGACTGTGGATTATAATTTTTTTTATCCCATAGTTAGTTAATTTGTTGAATTATTTTAATATTTTAAACTTATTATTGTTGTAGTTGAATAAAAACTTTCCAAGAAGGAAATATCATAAGAAAGATACCAGTAATACATTATATTTATCAGCGCAATGGAGTGTAAATATGTGTTTGTAATTCTCTTATGCATTGGAGATCAGTTGTGTTAAACTTTAAGCTAAGGTAAAACATGCTAAATTCAAGTTGATAGTTAATCTCTCATATGTTTTATTGATTTCTTAAATCAACCTCATATTTTCTATGATAAAGGATATCTAGAACAAAAAGTTAAATAATTATAAGCTGACCCTTCTTATTTGTCCCAAGAGATACTCATATGACTTAATTAGGAGTATATGGTATCTTGAATTATTCTCATGGCATTGCTAACCACAATCTTTATTGTTTAGTTGAGTTTCACTCCTAACAATATGATGTTAAAGTTTTAACCCTAGCATAAGCTTTAAAAATGTATTAGGTCATACCCCCATAATCTATGATGGCTAGGTCTCATTAAAGTTATATATTTGAATAATGATAGTATGATCTGGGTAAATGTTTTCCTCATTCATGAGAAATATAAGCAATAAGTATGATATCTATAAGAAGAGGTTATTATTATTACGATTACTATTGTTAATGTACTTAGGGATGCAGTGAAACATTCTACTACCTGTACTTAATGCTTAGGTTGAATAAACTTTATACAAACTTCTCAAATAGAGTGTTGAATTGTTGCATCATGTTTTTGATAAAACATGAATATTTATGACTCATGTAGATATTTATAATCCAAGTAGATGTTTTTGATAAAACATGAATATTTATGACTCATGTAGATATTTATAATCCAAGTAGAAAGTATTTATTAAGCATAACAACACAATACGATTACAATCTCGTCAGAGAACTTGTTGTTATTATGATTAAGTTTGTCTAAATATTTTTTTAAAATAGTTTTATAATTAATAAATTAATTGTTATATATATATTTTTCATTTCATGGTTGTTTGTCATTAATAAAAAATAATCGCATCTACACATCTGATAAATAAATATGGCCACAATTACACTTCATTTTAAAAAATAATTTTTTTTATTCAGTTTACTTGTACTATTTCCATTGTAATATTGAATTTGCCAAGATACGTGTAACTACAATAAAATCCCTTTACTATTTAGTCATATCAAGAATAGATCATTTTAAAGTCGCGGAGAGTACATTTTTAGAATAATAATTACTATACTGTATTTCAGTATGAATTCTTAGACAATCGTTTGATCTAAACAAAATGCAATTTAAGAGTTAAGAACTAACATTCTAGCCTTATTAAATATAAAACACATGAAGTTCTATTAGAAGAGTTATACGTCCATTATAACGTACCATTACATACTGGTGTGCACGAGATCTTGCTAATTGTATTATATTTAGAGTTACACACAGCTACTCAAATAGATAGTATTTGTTTATTATTAATGATATTGGTGAGGTAACTAACGTTTTGTATATATTCAGCTTAGTATATAAATTTTGGGGAAAATGTTTCTCACAAATATATTATTATTAAAACTTCATCTGTGTGGATCCAGCTCATTTTTTCCATTTTTAAATAGTTAGAATGTATAGATATTACAATATAATTTTCATGTATATTCAGATAAAAATATAGACTGTTAGTTTTATTTTCACTTAGTCTGGGGCAGTTAAGCTTGCTGGGCTATATGTCAGGTAAAGAGCTTTCTAATTAAATAATTATAAACAGATAACTTCACACAGTAATATTTCACACACAAACACACACACACACATATATATATAGTGATATATATATATATATAGTGGGAAGGAATTTTTTTTAAATATATATATATACAAATAAATAATGGGAAGTTTTTTTCTTATTGATCTTCAAAAGGGTCATTTCCAAATAGTCTCTCATATAAAGTTGTCAACCAAAATACTATGATAAGAGAACAAATTGAATTTACAATATAATAACATGGTGGGAACTATTTTTAGACATAGTAGTGCTTTTGTATACCCATCAAATATAATCTTTTTCTATGTTCGGTTCCTTTATTTTGAAATTTGGATCAGTTTTATGGAATCTACATTTAAAAAGAGACTTTAGTAAAATGAAATTAATTTTCAAAAAAATTATATATAAAGACATTATCGAAAATAATTTTTCTTATAACATGATTCAAAAATGCATTTGAATTATTGTTAATATGAAATTCGTAGGCAACTCATGTGCATAATTATTTCTTCATTGAAACTTGTAGATGTTATACTTTAATATTTCCCCCCTTTTTGCGTCTATCTAATACTTACAATTCACATTTTGTTAGCGAACACCTCTTTCAACTTAATATTAATGAATTTTCTGAGGTTATAAAAATATGTAATGAATGATTAGTAAATTTTTTTTTATTATTACTTCCCTAAAACATATACTATATATCTTTTTATATGCAACCTGTAATTGGCCATTGACTGGAGATATGTATATTAAATAAAAAAATGAATTATTATTATTATTTGATTGGCAAAATTAAATAGACATTTGGGAGATAAGCAATGTGGAGATTGATAAAAGATAAGTGTCCTTTATTTATTTATATGTGTTTGAAAATAAAATATTTTATCTAATCTCTATATTCATATATTTAATTAGGCCAGAATATGTTGCTGAAGGTATTATGATTCTTGTTGAAGATGAAACTCGAAATGGTGTGATAATGCATTTAAAGGAAGAAAAAAAATTCCACATCATACATCAAAAATTGAGTGTTGTGGAAACTCTTGCTTCAGATGCTTCTCTTAATATTTAAAGGATTTTTTTTATAAGTAATGCCAAACTAATAAATAAATTTTTATATATTTAAATTGTCAAAAATTTATTGTTAACACATACAGTACAACATATAATATGTGTATATATATATATAAACACAGTCAATGGAACTGCAATATCTGCTATATTTTGGAACAAATCTCTCTCATGTATATCATACATCTCAATAATAACATGTTTGTTGATAAGCTTTTATTGCAATTCAATATGCTGTATTCTAAGTGTACAGTATGTTTCAAGATACACATGTATATAAAATACAGATGCGTTTTTATACATAGAGTATGAATATACATATTAATATTACAGTGTAAATAAAAAAATTAAAAATAATATAATTTTAATAAATTGAAAGTGCACATTTACATATTTATACATTTCCTATGTGCATTCATTCATTCATTCATTCATCCATGTTCAATTAAAACATTAAAAAAAACTTATTGTACTGTATTTTTATTTTTTAAAATAAAAAAAAAAACAGTGAGTTGTCAGTCTTTGATCTTCTCAATGTAGTGATAAGTTAAAATAATTCTGTTTTATTGAATTCAACACATGTTCTGGATAATATTTTTTTTCCATCACGAATTTTTTTTCTGTATGGAAATATAATATCAGTCTTGCTATTGGCAGATATTGCCTCTCCAGTTATTTTGATGTTTAAAGCTCACACTGATTTCAGAATTTATACTTTCACCTCTATTTGCAATTACACATTTCATATTTTTGAGTAAATTACTTATATAAATTAAGACTTCTGATGCAATACCAATTTGGTACTTTGAGTATATTGGCCATCAATAAAATAATAGTTATAATAAAGTAAATGGACATTAAAATTTATCTTTACCATTGTGACATCCACAGAATTCTCTGGATGTCTACACACTATTGCATCTACACACAGATATATATATATATATATATATATATATATATATATGTATATATATATATATATATATATATATATAATATTTTAATATTGTTAAGCTTGAATTAGTTTGATATCACAAGGACCCTAGAACCTGTGACTGTGAAAAACAGAAAATAGACATATCTAAAGCTTAATCTATTTTATATTAAATAATTGGTAGTTGTGACTTACACCCAATGTGGCCACAAGCTGATGCTGCAGTACCATCAACAACCCCCAAGAAGCCAAAGCAGCAAGACAAAATTACTTTAAAATTTGCATAAAAAATAAGGAAATAAAGTATGACTAATAAAAAATTTCAAATATTTGAAAAAAATTGATACAAGACACTTTTTTACTTTTTTTTTTTTTTATTAACTATTTAATTTTATTCAAAACAATATGTTTTTATGTGTAATTTATTTTACATTTTTTCATACAAATTTTAATTATTGTTGCTATTTGACAATATGCAGGTTCTCCTGAAGATATGTGATGATGGTGTTCTAGTTGTATTTTTTATATTGGACTATTTTTGTCATCATTTAATATGCATATTGAATGTCTTAAGAAAAATTTAACTTTATTTAAATATTCCAAATACATTCAACTGTTAGTAATAGCATATCAAACAGGTTAATATTGTACTGGTCAAAAATATATGTCCATCAAACAAGACTTAGAATCTGGACAAAAGTACCTTGAATCCAACCATGTACAAGATACCCAGGTCATGGGCACTTGTGGAGTGTAACTTATTTCCCCATTCCCCAGATCTACAATCTAATAAACAACACCTTCCATAATACAGTGAAATTATTTTGATCCTGACCTGGAGACACAGTGGAGAAGCATGATAATCTTATGGATGATGATGATAGATTTACATGTATGTGTGCTTGAAACCTCAAGTGTCCCAGTATAGAGATATTAATTATAGAGTGAGATTTTTAATTTATGAAAAAAATAATAATTTAATACTTAAATAGAGAACTCGAACACATGGATATTCTACTTAATAAAAATTTAATAATCAAATAAAAACAGATTAGTATAGATATAGATTATGTACACAGTTCACACTAATAAGTAATAATTTTATGTTAGCATTGATGCTAATTATATAATCTCATCTTCTAAGAGGTTGTGGCAGATATATATGTCAGTATTTATTTATTGAATATGTTATTACAATAAGTTCAATAACGTAGAAACACTATTTTACTGATATGCCTGATAAATTGATGACTTTCTATGTTATGTGTTTACAGGGAGTACTTCCAGTCTAATTACATTAAAATAATATCCATATAAGCAGCATGCCAGGTAAATTGGTCTCTGACATCGATTATAAACATAAAAGGCTAGGCTACAAAGTTATATATATATAATCTGGATGCCAGGTAAGTTGGTCTCTGACCCCAGTTATATCTACTACATGTACATCATTACTCAACCACAGAATAAAATTATTTACAAACATGGGAATTATTCATGTGAGGAAACTTGTTTAAATGTAAGCTTGATTCATGACATTCAAATATAAAATTACAATATTAATAAAGAAAATAAACAATGATAAATTGGTTTAGTGGATTCATAGCGAATGACTTACTATTTTGGTTTAGGCTAAAATAGAGAATATATGAATAATGGCAGTGAATGCATAAGGCAGCAGAATATGAATTCAGTCCACTTTGGCCAAGAGAGGGCTTCATCATTTATCCAAGTGATGGGGTGTGCTCATGCGTTTGGTGATGTGATATCTGAAATAATAGAAGCAGGAGGATGCAATGGACTGGCCAAATTGGTATAAGATCCATGCAGATATCTCTCTGTACTTTTATAAATGAAGGTGGGATTTGATGTTGCTAGTGTCCAAACATAATAGTGACAAAGAAAAATATATGAGAATGGTTGACCTATGCTAGTAACACTGAAACATGATGTGTCTTTAATGATGTTTAAAGAGTTATGAGCCTAAATGTAAATGTAATGACATGATTAAGATTAAACTAAGTTGAATATCTAAAACTAAACTAAGCAAATGTCACATTAATTTACAATTATTTTCCCTTTATTAAGTGGGTGCCATATGCATTTGGAATCAACATGAGCAACATTATTATTATTATTACGCTCTAGGTGCTACACATAAATAATTGCATTTGGAAAAGAGTTAAGATCATCGTGGTGACCTAAATGTTTGAATACCTTAATTATAGAATTCTAAATCATATATTTTATTTAAACAAATATAGGGCAGTACAAGAATAATCTCATGCCTGGAAATATAAGAGATATAATATTATTTATTTTCCCAGCCCAGAAAATGGGTGTGTTATAATTATCAATTCAAAAATTGATAAAAGACATCCCTCAATGCTTGGGATTAATTACTATTGCAATGGGGGATTTGCAGAGCTGAGCTAGATTGGTATATAAAATTACATTTTAAATAAAAGCATAATATTAAATAAATAGAATAATAAAATTGTATCACAATAGAGTTAAGCATAGAGTTTGAAGCGTGAGATCAATGCAAGCATTTTAACAGAGATTTAAAATGCTTATAGAGAGTCAGAAA
This sequence comes from Epiperipatus broadwayi, assembly GCA_028023455.1. Lineage (NCBI taxonomy): Eukaryota > Metazoa > Onychophora > Udeonychophora > Euonychophora > Peripatidae > Epiperipatus > Epiperipatus broadwayi. The sequence continues at coordinate 6,813,007 of JAQFVV010000025.1, read as the reverse complement.
AAAATGATATTACATGATATATATTAGAATATACAAGAGTTAAACAAAAGTAAAATCATAGATTGAAAGTCATAAAGTTAAATAGAATTTAAAAATTAAGGGTTTTAAGTGGAGTGGAATCTCTAGGGTGGCAATAGCAAGTTACCTTCTTCTGTAATGGCATGGTGACCTGGGATCTCTTGTTCCATAGGGAATTTTGAAAATTTAAGAGCATGGGCAATCCTTATAACAGTAGAGCTTGCATTTTGTTTATAACTTAGTTTAAAGCATTTTTAAGCAGTCCATCAGTAATGGTAAAACATGATGTCTGAGTATGGCGATGATCCATGGAGAGATCGGGAGAAGGCAGATTAAGTCCCACTACTCTTCAGTCTTACTGCCTTCAAAATAAAGATGGCATGAATTCGGTTTAGCAACTGAATGTCAAAATTTTACTTAATATCCTTGATGTCAAAAACGAGCCCTATTTTATTCTAACAGAATGTTCTAGAAGGAATGTTATTAAAAGATACCCAAGGCAATGCAGATATACTTACCTCATGTGATCCTAATCAGCAAACAAAAATATTTTTGCTTTTGTTTTATAGGAGATGCAATATGCTGATAGATCCCCAATGTTATTGTTCTGAATCTTTTTACTAGTTCAGAAATAGATTCGCCTGACTTTTAATCTTAATCTGAATCTGAAATTATTTATTTTACTTTCCATTCTCTAAAATTTACTAATGGATTTTAATATTGTTTTACATTTCCTGTTTTCAGGCAACTTCGAGAATCTTCTAGAATATTGCATCAGCCAAACAATTTAATAAAAAAAATTATAAAATCTTACATTTTATATAATATAGAATTTTAAATAAAATAATTTAAAATCTTCATATTACATATATGTATCCGCACACATATATATATGCACATCATCATCATTATCAACCATTATCAATACACTGCAGGATGAAGGTCTCTCCAAGTTTAATCCATCTTCTCCGATCATTAGCTTCTCTTCTCCACATCACCCCTACACATTTTCTTATTTCATCCATCCATCTTACATGTGGTCTCCTTCTGGGTCTTTTACAATCTCTTGGAATCCAGTTTAAAATTTCAATTGTCCATCTATTATCATCTCTTCTAGCAATATGTCCAGCCCAACTCCACTTCAATCTTTTAATTTTTTCAATGAGGTCAGTAACACCTGTTTGTTCTCTTACCCATACATTGTGTTTTCGATCTCTTCTTGTTACTCCCAACATACATCTCTCCATACTTCTTTGAGTGGTCTGAAGTCTCTGTATTGATCTTCTATTAAGTGTCCAAGTCTCAGATCCATAAGTAAGAACTGGTAAAACACATTTGTTAAAAACCTTTCTTTTCAAACACATAGGCATATTTCCTTTTAATATCAAGTTATTTCTACCAAAAGCACTCCAACCAAGTTTAATTCTATGATTAATTTCCTCTATTATGTTTCCATCTGTATTAATAATCTGACCAAGGTATTTGTAACTCTTAACTTCTTCTAATTCATCATAATCAATCTTTATTTTCATATTTTGAGCAAATCAATTAAACATTACTTTAGTCTTTTTAACATTTATCTTTAGTCCTACTTTCCTACTTTCATCTGATAACTCCTGCAACATTTCCTGCAGCTCGGAAGCATTATTTGCAAAAACAACTACATCATCTGCGAAATCTAAATGACTTAAATAATCTCCATTTACTTTCACTCCTTTAGTTTCCCATTTTAATCCACAAAATACTTCTTGCAGCACTGCTGTAAAAAGTTTTGGAGATATGGAGTCACCTTGTCTTACACCTTTCTCAATGTTGACTTTCCCAGTATCATTATGTAATCTAATTGTTGCTGTTGCATTTTTATAAATATTCTTTAAAATATGACAATATCCTGGATCTATACCTTGATGATCCAATGCTTTAATCACTGAAGAAATGTTTATAGAATCAAATGCCTTTTCATAATCTACAAATCCAAAACATAATGACAACTCATATTCATTTGTCCTTTCTATAACTTCTCTCAATACTTGAATATGATCTACTGTACTAAAACCACTTTTAAATCCAGCTTGTTCTCTTGGTTGGTGAAAATCCAAGGTTCTCTGTAGACGAGTTGTAATTATCTTGGTAAAAATTTTATATAAAACTGATAAAAGGCTGATAGGTCTGTAATTTCTAATATCTTCTTTATCACCTTTTTTAAATATTAATATTATTACTGCATTCTTCCAATCATCTGGTACATCTTTATCATTTAGACATTTGGTATATGATTTTTCTAATATTTTTTCTGTTTCTTCACCTGCTTCTTTTAATATATCAATTATAATTCCATCATTACCTGGAGCCTTTCCTTTTTTCATACATTTAATTGCATTTCTCACTTCTTCATTTAAAATTCTGGGCAATTCGGAAGATGTAATAGATATAGGAGGTACTTGTTCTTTATTACTATATAATTCTTGATAAAAATCTTCTACCAATTTCATAATGTCATCCCTCTTTTTAGTAATAATTCCATCTTTTTTCCTTATTGCAGATATAAATTTCCTACCAATACCAAAATGTTGTTTTACATTCTTAAGACTTTTATTTTCTTCTACAGCTTTTCTTGCTAGTTCACAGTTATACTTTCTTATATCATTTTCAACTCTTTTCTGCACCATTTTACAAAATTCGAGATATTCAATTCTTTTTAATGCATCATTCTTGCATATCTTCATATTCCTTCTTTTCTTCATAAGTTCTCTAGTCTCAGTAGAAATTTTATTAGTCAATTGCTGCTTTTTTCTACCAGCTATCTTTGTTGCAGTTTTTAAAAGTGTATCAGTTATTTTCATATTAATTTCATTCAAATCTGAATCATGTTCAAAATCTACTAATACTTGAAACCGATTTGTAAGTTCTAATTTAAATTTATTAGAATGTTTCTGAAGATTAGGAATATCAACTGTAAATATAGTTTTTCTTAATAATTTTTGTCTCTCTAGTTTTACATTAACATGTATCTTACCCCTTACTAATCGATGATCACTTTTTGTGTTAAATTTATTAAGAACATTACAATCTTGAAATATGTATTTCCTGTTAGTCAAAATATAATCCAATTCTGCTGTACCTTCATTTGGATGCTTCCATGTCCATTTCCTTCTAACATTTTTCTCAAAAAAAGAATTCATAATATAAAGTTTTTTCTTCTCTGCAAACTCCACAAGTCTATGTCCTCTCTCATTTCTATTACCATAACCAAAATTACCTATAACACTTTCATCTTTCATTTGTTTACCAATTCTAGCATTAAAATCTCCCATAACAATTTTAAAATGTTTTTTACTCTGATCAAAAGCCTTTTGTACATCCATATAAAAATCTTCTACTACTTCATCACTGTGAGAACTTGTTGGGGCATAAACCTGAATTATCTGCATTTGATATCTGCTATTAAGTTGTATAACTAATCTTGCCACTCTGTCTGATACACCATCAATCTCCACAATATTGTTCTTCCACTTTTTATTTATAATGAATCCTACTCCACTTGTATTTCCAATATTTGTGCCTTTATAATAGAGCATATGTCCACTTTTTAAATCAATTGTCTCTTCACCTTTTCTTCTAACTTCACAAAGTCCAATAATATCCCATTTAATATAAGAGAGTTCTTCTTCTAATTCTTACAATCTTCCTTCACTTGAAAGTGATCTACAGTTGTAAGTACCTAAATAAAAAGTCGTCATCAAATGGCAGCCTGGGTCTGCCTCCAGGATATTCTTAGCACCCTCCGCCTTCGGCCACCAACCGCTGCCTTGGTTGGTGACTTTACAGCCTCCTGGGATTAAGGGCCATGCTTTATTTTTGTCTGTCATAATTGTATAATTAGGAAAAATCTTTATCATTTACACAAACATTCATTCTGCCTTATCAGGCACTGAGAAGAAAGACCATGGTGTTTCTTGATCTTAAACTCAGAGGTAAAAAGCCAATAAACTCACCACGCTGGCTAATGCGTGTTGGTGAGCAGCCCATCCATGTTCGTATACTATATGAATAAACATATAGTAATAACAGCTGCAACGACAAGAACGTATGGAGTGGACATTAGGAATTTGCCCTGCTCGGTTCCTTTAAGGCCTCCAAGAGTTTATATAATATTGAAATAATTATTAGAGGAATTTTATTATAAATTTATGATATACATAAAAATATGTATTAATATTTTAAATTTAAAGGATGGGGGGGGGAAATTCTGTGGATGTGTGTGTGGACTCATTTATAATTTAGGTGTGTGAATGATAGGGTTTGAACTCTATCTAGAGGTTGGTTTTATGATGGCACATGAAACATGACTTTGGATCACAGATTCATTGCTTCAGTATATGCACACGATTTTGACAGGTATATTTCTCCCTTCTTCAGGATGTTTCTGGCTAGACCAGTGACAGTACTAGCATGGAATTGAACCTGGACACTTAGATTCTTGGATATTGAATTTTAAGCTAATGCAGTAGCTAACTGATCCATCCATGTGATTTTACTAACAGGTGAATGTATTTGGAATATTTAAATAAAGGTAAATTTTTCTAAAGACATTTAATACACATATTTGATGATGGAAATAATCCAATATAAATATATAAACATGCAGGATCATTTGTTAACTGGTAAGAAATCAGATTTGTCACAAGAGAAAAACATTAGAATTAGTGCCAACTTCAGTCTTGTGCCCTGATAATGGGTTTCTGGTGACAATGTAACAGTGATTAAACTTTGAGATGATGACTTTATTAATTGTTTATGGAGATCACGATATCCAGACATACGACTATTTAGCTATCATTGGAATTTAAAAGCTCATTCATAATTCATGTCATTAGCAAGAAAATGATTTTCCAATTGATTAGAAAATTGAAGACTATCTTGAATCATTTTTGTTGTGAAACAAATAGGTTCCACTTTTATATCATTATCTTTTTCTAAATCTTTTACAGTATCTAAATTTATTGCCAACTTTTTTCCAAACAGGCATTTAAAATATGCAAAATTTAATGCATGTATATAAAATGGGGAAGTCCTGATTTTAAGTGAAATATGAACTTCTTTATTGCATAAAAAACCCATATAAAAGAAGACCAAGCTGTATTTATTTTTATCTTATTGACTCTTGTTCAAAATTGAATCTTGTCAAGATGTTACATTTATTCATTATGTCACGTGATTTACGTATCTTCTTAGTACTCTCTCTATTGACCAACCTCAACCATATAAAATGTTTTCATAATTTCCAATGTTTATTTAATGCCCATCCCCTCCCAACTTTATTTTTTAGCAACAGGGCATGTTATGAAATGTGAAAAAAGTATTGAAGTGACAAAATATTTTAGAAATTATAAAGAAAGAAAAGTGTATGGGACAATGTATGTACAAAAATGTAAAGAGAAAAGTATGAAATTAGTATAAGTCTCAATAAAGTTGGAGAAAAATGGGCATTAATTAAAGAATCTGAAAGTATAAAATATTTTTTAGAGTTAAGGTTTGTCAATAGAGGGAGTGCTAAGATAATTTGTAAATCATGTGACATATTGAATTAATATAACATCTTGACAATTTCAATTTTGAACAAAAGTCAATTAGACAAAAATAAATATATGATTAAAATATGTAGTTGTCTATTAAGTTGATTATGTTTACATATTCATTTCAGTGAGAATATATATATATATATCTCCACATTGCACCTAGTATGTTAAATAAAATGCAACAAAGTATTTTTTTACAATTATTTTGTACCACTAACATAAAACAACAGAAACATATTAAAATTTACTTTACATTATTTTCTGTAATGTTTATTGTGAGAATATTTTTTCTTCTAGTCTGAGATTTTTTAGTCTTCAGATTCACCATGTTCTACAGTCAATGCTTTGATAACATTATTTAATCAACCCAATAGTATCAATTTCATCAGGGTTTCTAATGATTTTGAATTATCTTATCACTTGGAGATTTTATAAATCTCTTGAGAAAAAGATGTGTTTGAGTGCAAATTATTTTCCCAGTTTTTCACAAGTGTAATTGTTGAAAAAGAAAATAATATCTCCCTTTTTTCTTGCACTTTTTTAAAAATTCTTACTGAGTAATGATATTCAAAATAATTGAAAATATTTTATTTTTTTTACAAAATATTAAAAATACAAAACTTTATTGAACTCTGTTGTTCTAGAATACATATTTCTCAATTCTATAAAATAAACATAATAAATAAAACACTAAATACATTTTATAGATTAATATTTTATTTCTATTTCAGATTTTCTCCCTTTATTTTAAATAAAAATAATCCAATAAATGAAAGTTTATGTGTTTACATCTATTCAACATGACCATGTGCATTTTCACTCACTCCACATTCAGTGCTGCCGTTCATAGTTGGAATAAAATTGTATTTTATTATTTTCAAAATTATTATTTCCCTATATTTGTAATAAGACCTAATAAAATAATCACACCAGAGAAAACTAATTATAATAGTAGCCTTGCTAGCATTTCCTTTTCAATTATTTTTTAATTATTTTCTCTTCTAAAAACTTATTATGTTGAGGCTATCAGTTTTAATATATATGTTTAATTAAATATTTTCATGTATCATGATGTAAATAATGGAAATTAAGGGATTATAGTCATGTAAACAACCAGAGAGATATTTGATGTTGCTAGGAAACTGTCAATTACTAATTGATCATCCTGAAGCTAAATAAGTTTTTTTTAATAGTTTTTAATAGATACTTTATCCTGAGTTTAATTTTAAAAAAAGATATAATTTTTTACTTCTTATCAAGTGTTATAAGAATTTAAACTCAAACAATCAAGAAAAAGTTTATGAATTCTCATGTCTATAAAAATAGCTATTTGAGTTTAAATTTTTTTGAGAACTTGGGTTAGAAACAAAAGAGAATTCTTTAAAACTCAGAGTAAAAGTACTGTTATAGTTTACGAGAAAAAAACATGTTTAGCCTTAGGATTGTCTAGCAAATCAAAGACAAAGTTATTTCTAGTTGTCTACATGGATTCATCCCTTAATTTTTACCATTTACCCACCCACACACACACATATATATATATACAAATTTTCCCATTTTGTGTAAAGTGTTGGCACTTCATGAAGATTTCATAAAAAACAAACAGGTCCTATTTACAAAATATATAACATTTGGACTATCTACATAGATATAGAGATCAAATATTTCTACCCTCTACTTCATTTCATGAGTGAAGATTGCTTGTGAAATTTATGTAAAGTGGTTGAGAATAGTTTGTGAAAGTTGTGATATATAATTAAGGATTAGTTACTGCACTTAAGAATTTAAAATACATTTGGTTTAATATGATTTTAGCACAATCATAATTGATAAATACTACTTACATGTGTATTTATTAGCAAAACTGTAGACCAGATGTCTATATAATAAAGGTGTTCCAAATAATTAAAAGAATGCAGTAGTAATTTTGATATGCAGAACAGGGTTTAAAATACATTTGAATTTATAGATCTATGAAAAATCGATGAATCTTATTTTTATTAAGATAATGTAATTGATCTGCAGTCAACAATAGAATCAAGTCAAAAAAAAAACAAAAACCCAACTAAGGACATAAAAATAGGCTATAATGCTAAATCATGTCCAATTATTAAGAGAAATTATATAAAAATCAATGAGTATAAATTGACATTAGATTCTGTAGTTTATGAAAAGACATGATTCTATAAATATTTCCAAAATAATTAAAATTTTGTCCATCAAAATTTAGACTTGATTAATGTCATATTTTGAAAATATTATCAAAATGCTACATCAGTAATCACATTAAATGGTACCACTAAGAAAATTAACATTGACAACGATATCTATAGAATGATTTCATATTTCCAAAAAAATTTACAACACTCAATACAACAAATATTTTATAAATTAAAATGGAAAGTTAAAGAAACATACATAAATAAAGATTGGTTTGTCATCAATATTTTGTAAGCTATGCGATTATCTTTGCAAATAATGCAGTCGAGTTTCAAGAAATGTTATAAGACTTTTCAGATGAAAGCTAAAAAGTAGAAGGGAAAGATAAATGTTCAAAAGTGTAAACCAATTACAAAAAAATAAAAATTGATAATTAATAGAAGTTTGTAATTACGAATACCCTAATCATTTTAATAATATAAACAAAAATATCATTAATCATAGAATGAATTTTTTTATGAAGTACTTTTGTTAGAAATAATCTAATACTAAAAAAAATATATGATTCTTTATTTGAAAAGGAAGGTTTTTTAAACAGTTGTTCTTTACAAGTTTTTCATATGAATCTGAGACTTGATCTCTTAACAAAAAAGCAATGCGGAGATTATAAATCCACAATAAAATATAGATAAGTATATAATGGAAATAACCAAACGATCTAAAGAGAAACATATGGGTGAAAGAGCCCATTATCGATATCATAAAAAGATTTAAAAATCTGAAGCAAAACTGCATTACATATATTGCTAAAAAAGATGACAGTAGATAGATAGCTGAAAGCATAAATTGGCTTCCGAAACTTTATGAAAGACCTAGAAAAAAATCACATATTAGATAAATGATATAAAAATTCTTATTAAAGTAATATAAAGATAAATAAACTATAGATAGGCAAAGCTGAAATAAATTTCATTATTGTAGGGAACCAACAATTTTAGCATATAATGTCATACTAATGTCAGTATATTATACTCGCGTACATATGTGAGCATAAATTAGTTTTTCTAGAAATTGCATTATGTTATGCAATCTATAATATATTTTGATAATTTTGTGTGAATACTAACATTTTATATTTTAATGCGAATTTACATATTTTCCCGTTGTATATTATATATAATGACTAAAAGTTTTTTAAAATATATATATAGAATTATAATTTTGATTGTTTGAGAGTTATCAGTAAAAGTAATATATATATATAGTCAAAGTATTTTCAAATATTCAGGATTATGTTTGGTTTATTTTATTTTTACGTTTTGATGAATTTTTTTGTTTATATTACATATAGACATAAATACAGGTTTGTAGAAAAATAAATACAGGTTTGTGTTCTTTTAATTTTTGTGCTAATTGTAATAAAGAAAAAAACTCAGATATAACTGTTTTTTTTTTTTAATATTATTATTATAGATTTAAAGTACTTCTGTTTCATTTGTAACTGAAGTCGGTTCAACTCGGTTTTTTTTCCGCAAGACATAATCAATAAATACATTTCTAAAGTTTTTATTTAAAGAAAAATAAACATAAAAACTAATTGTCATTTTTATGCATTCTAACAGAGAAACAGAGTAAAGCAAAATTACTATCATATGTAAGGCAAAATATTTTTTTAGCACCCCCAGAAAGCAGTACGTTATTGTCGCTGGTGTATCACATATTAAATGAAGAGAAACTGTAATAATCAACATTATATATAAGTTTCGTTCATTTTTATTTTTCATTGCTTCAGGACCTTTTATAGTTTTCTTTCTTTCTATCATTCCTCGAAAAGTGGCAAAAATTTTCCAGTTAAAACTTAATAAGTACAACAATACACCAACTCTTCCAAGAGCAATATCTATAACAGAAGGCACAAAATAAGCTAACGTGGAAAAAAAATAAAAATCAAACTCTACATAAAAGTACACCAAATTTATAGCTTTGTGTACAGAAACTACTTTTTCACAGAAGAACAAAAAAGAATGTAATATTATGCCCAAAATGACTGAATTAAATAGAATCATTCCAGTAATGTGTTTCTGAGTAAATTTTTTCATTTTCAGTGGATAACAAATAGCTATAAATCTTTCCATAGTTACAGAACAAGTCACAAATGCATTACTCCGCAATAGGCCGTAATAAAATGTATAACACACTTTCGCTTTAAAAAATGCTTCCGAATAAGTTGAGTATGTATCGTTTTTCCACATGGCCACACTTTCTCCTACAAAAAGAAGTAGCAAAGCTAACATGTCAAGAGTAGCGTTGGTTTTGATGTAAGTATAAGTTGTTGCTGTCATTTGCGGGCTTGTTAAAGTAATAATAATTAAGATATTACCAATTATTCCAAAAAAAATTAAAGATGGCATCAAAAGTCCACGAATGAGAAATAATTTTGTATGCAGGTAAATTATTATGGTTTCATTTAAATGATCAAGAACAGTGACATTATCTCCCATACTCCTTTCTTCAGACATCTTGCTATCTAAAAGCACAATTTTATATATAATCAAATAAAATAAATATAATAATAGAAAAATTCAGGATGGCTTACACTACTGTAAACTGGTTTAGTATATTGAATATTAAAGAATTTATCTCAGAATTTTGGAAAAATGTGTTGTTTATGTCATATGAATATTTCTCATTTAAATAGTTATATTATTTATGTATTTAAATAATTTTAATAATATTGCAAATAAACATTTATTAAATTAGTAGGAATTTGGTAATAGATAATAATAGTATGCACTTTTACAATTTATTATTATTCATTACTATTATTATTATATATGTATAAAAATATATAAATTTATAATACTAAGAATATTATATACATGAATAATGTGAATTTTCATGTAAAAATTCAGATTAAAGTTTTGGCTATAATATAACTAAGCAATCAACAATTAACATTGGCTAAACCAGCAGAAATTATATGCTTTAGAAACTACAATAATATTAATATAATTTGCTAAATAATTCAGACAAATATTATATATAGTATTGTGACTGCTGGATCATATGTTTTCAACTGGCATGGATGGTTGTCTAGTTATTCTGTATCTGAAACTTTAACATAGATTATTACACAGTATATTTAACATTATGAATGCTTCATTATAATATATGTGTATATACATATAAAACGCATACGTTTGTATATACACATATATAATCATTTCTATTTTCAACTATTACTGAACCATTATAGAATACTCATCTCTAAGTTTAATCCAGTTTTTAATTTATAGTTTCCTTTCTTTATAGCATTTTTTCACTCCATAGATTTTTTCCACATTACTTTTGCAAACTTCCTTATTCCACCAATGCATTACATATCTCATATAAAATTCCTTTCTAAGTATTTTATATTTCTTTGGGTACAGTTTAAGATCTCATTTGTTTATCTATTTTAATCTTTTCTAGCATCATATTTAGCCCAGCTTTATTTCAAGCTCTTAATACATTTAATAATATCTATATTACCTATTTGTTTTTTCAGCCATTTTTATTCAAGTTAGAAAATGTCTTTATTTTTTTATCTCATCCAAAACACATAAGGTCTTTTTCTGGACTATTATTTATAATCCTTTCAGGTCAAGTTTAAGATTTTAATTATCTGACTAGTATCAACCCTTCTAGAAATATGACCAACTCAGTTTTATTTCATTCTCTTAATTTTTTCAATGATGTCCATAAAACCTATTTGTTTTCTCACCCATGCTTATTTAATTTATATCTTCTTTTGTCTACATTGTTACAAAAAGTTATTTTACCAGTCTCACACATGGTCTTTGTCTAGTCTTTTATATTTGTTGTGATCCAGTTTAAGATTGCAATTGTCCATTTATTTTCCACTAATCAAATAAAAACTTCAGCCCAGATTCATTTCAGCCTCTTAATTATTTCAGTAATAATAATTAAATTTGTCTATTTTCTCATTTATGCATGTCTCTTTTGATCCTTTCTTATTAATTTCAACACATATTTTCTTATACTTGGTTTCTTGATTAGTTCAAGTGTCAGATTATAAGTAAGAATTAATAAAACATTTTCATTAATTTTTTTCCCAAACACATAGGGTATTCTTTTAATAATTATTTCTCCCATAAGCTCTCCATTCATATTTCCATCTATATTAAAAATTTGTCCAATATATTTGTAGTTTTTAACATTTTAAACTTATTATTATCAACCTCTGTTTTCTCCTTAAGTAAAAAAAAAAAACCATTGACCTGATTTTAAGCTTTTTAGAATTTATGTTAGTCTAATTTTTCTGAATTTAAGTAAGGACTCTTGTAACATTTTTTAGGCACTAAAGCATTATTTATAAAACAACCACATTATTTGCAAAAGCTAGTGACCTAAATAATTTCCATTTATTTTTTATTTTATATTCTCATTTTAGTCCATTAGATATTTTTAATAAAACTTCTTATTAATGCCACACTTATTAATTTCATTTTTTTAGTGTCTCTTTGTAATGAAATTACCATGTTTGTATTTTAATAAATATTTTTCAGAATTTGATAATATTTTTAATGTTATAAAACTTTGCACAATCTCCAAGTTTAAAGCATAATGGAAACTTTTATTCATTGTTTTTTCTATAACTTCTCTTAATCTTTAGTTTAATCTAATCTTCTAAAATACTTAAATCTAGATTTAACGAATTATTTATTTATTTATTATTAAATCCAGATTGTGTTTTTAAAGGTAGTATAAGTTCAAAATTCTCTGTAGATGAATTGTTATAATTTTAGTAAATATTTTGTAAAAACTGTTAAAAGTCTGATTGAAATGTAATTTCTACTATATATTTTTTACTCTTTCTAAAATTCAGTATTACTAACACATTTTTTCAAAATAATTTATTTGGATATTTGATGTAGAACTTTGCCGAATAATATTTCTATTTTTCTACCTTTTTCTTAAGACATCATCAATAATTTAGTGAATCTTGCTACTGTTCCATTCTTTATAGATTGAAATGTAGATTTTTTAAATAGGATTAAACTTTATTGGTACAACATGTTTTAGAAGGTAAACTTTGATTTACACATTATAATATGGAGATCTAAAATGATACACTGTATTTTTGTCCATAGCATTTCCAAAAATTGATCAACCTGTGAATGTTCAAAGACCATGAGTTGATCAATTATTAAAAGTAAATCTAGGTTATAATTAGGAATTGTTTGTAAAACCTAGAGTTCAAATATGAATATTATTTTAGGAATATAATATTGAAAAATCCAATTTGTAATATATACGTTGAGGAATAGGAAAACACTTGAGATAATATAAAATATGGGATAAGTTAATCTACTGTTCAGTTCTCCAAAATGGCATCCCCAGAAGAAAACAATCCAGTATACTTTGGAAGAACTATGGAGACCAAGGGAAAAAAACCTGAGCTTTGTCTGCTGAAAACCATTCCAATCCTCCACGAAAACCATATGAACAGTCAAGCACCAACCTTATTAATACCCACATTGGAAATAATAGAAATAATTAAGGCAAATCACTTGTAATTAAAACCATTAGGTCAATCTGCAGTTTAATTTGCAACAATATATGGATAAAATCATTTATATGAATAATGCTAAAAACAACTGCTAAAAATAGTTATTTTTCTTTTCCTATGAATGAGAAGTTCAATGTCTGAAAAGATCTCCACAGCACTCTCATCTCAGCTCCCATCAGCAAAACTGAGTGAAACAAAGAATTTTCATTAAAAGGCAAAATCTCTATAGAAATCTTTTGATAATTTCAATAGCTGGCATATAATTTGCACAGTGTTTTTATAAAGGTTGAAATTATTCTTACTTGTAATAACATGTTGACATAACTTGTATATGAAAAGAGAGCCTATAAACTTTTCTCTTAAATAGGAATAGTTGTAGAGAAAAATAATTTCTCAAATGAAAGAAAAAGATAACTAAAATGGGAAGCCAGAAACAGAGTCAACTGGAGTCCTTAGCTCCCTCTATTGTGAACATACAGGTTATTTGCTTTTTTATTTATTTATTAATATATAGTTTTTTTGTGGAAATTTCCCAGATAGTTTATGATGTGTTTTTTATAATAGTAATAGTAGTAATTCATATTTTCTCTTTATTGTTGGAATAACGTTCTTTCCAATGCTAAGATGTTGAGTTATACTTTTAGATTTTTATTCTCTGAGATATCTTTTTTTGTCCGTTCACAATTGTATATGTTTTGATATTATCATTAACTATTTAGTTTAAAAATTCTATAAAATTACATTTATTATTTTTAAATGGATTATTTAAATATATTTTCTTTTGCTTTTTTTTATAGTGTCTTGTTTTAGTTTAAAAGTTACTGTTCGATAGCTGTTTTATTTTTTGCAGACTATCTGTGTAGCTGTACTTAGTATACTATCAATTATTTACTAATTGAACTCATTAAAGTCTTATCATCATCCAAGTTTGTTAATATTTTGAAACTATTTGCAAGTTTTCACTTAAAATACTGAAATATTTCTCAATGTTTATATGAAGATTTGTGTTGATGGCATTTTAGTAGTAATTATATGTTATACTATTTACATAATCTAATATTAAATATTGAATGTCTTGAGAAACATTCAAATTTTATTTAAATTTTCTATATACATTCAATTGTTAAAAATAGCACACAAGTAAGTATATAACACAACGTTCTGAGTGATGTTATTTTCCTCTCTTCTTCAGGTGTTATTGGTTCTGATCAGTAACACTTCTAGCATGGGAGCTCACTTGGTTATAGCATTCCTTTAATTTCAATATTCATGGATTTAAAGATCCCATTCTGACTTTTGTACTAGTAATGCCACTGATTAGCTCAGCAACAGTGAGAAAAACAAAAGTAATACCATGTGTGCCATTATTAGTAATAGTTAAATCTATTTGAAAAAATTAAATAAAGTCTGAATTTTTTTAGTCATTCAATATTTGATATTAAATGATGGAAATGGCCAACACATAATTACTATTCCTAAATGTTAGAGATATTTGATCTTATTCTTTTAAAATAATTGTAGTCTTTCTTCCTTGACATTATTATATATCTTATATATTAATTCATAATAAGCAAGATTCTAGATAAATCCATTTCTTTATCAATGCAATTTTTCAGTTGGTCCAAGAATGTATGCAGATTTATAAGCAAGTAGTTGCCCCAAATCATAGACATCATATATAATTATATATACTATATGCTTTACAATTATGAATGCTACAATATAATATAAATAAATGCATTTTATTAATTTAATTTAAATAGTAAAAAATCTGCAAGATTTGAATGTATTTAAAAATACTTGGTTGGTGGATTATTACTTATATAGTATATTTAGAATTATTTAATGCAGTACAATTGCACATATATTGTTAACGTTATTCACAAAACATGTATTAACAATTTTATTTATATTTAAAAACTCCAACTTTTTGTTAATGACTCTGCACATTATCTGTTTCTGCTAAGAATTGTATCAAAATAAATCTGTCATATATCTAAATATTAAAATAACTGGTTTTCTAAATATAATTCAACTTTTCATTGTTGTTTTGTGAAAACACTTTTAGGCTTAAATTGATATTTTTTGTGGGTATTAATTTCAATTATATTTTTTAATAAAAAAAAATTATATTTAATTTTTACATTTTTTTTTTACAAATGTCATTAAAAGTATAAAATCAAAAAATGAA
Organism: Epiperipatus broadwayi; assembly: GCA_028023455.1. Classification (NCBI taxonomy): domain Eukaryota; kingdom Metazoa; phylum Onychophora; class Udeonychophora; order Euonychophora; family Peripatidae; genus Epiperipatus; species Epiperipatus broadwayi. Next base: position 6,797,487 of record JAQFVV010000025.1, on the reverse strand, counting down.
AGTAGTTTGAAAAATAAAATATCACCATTGCAAATAAAAAAGAGCAATAAACAAAAGTCAACTCATGTATCCAATCTGTATGTTTGAGATAAATTTTGGTAAAACTTATGATTAAACAGCAAAAACCTTCTTTGAAATATTAAAAATCAACTTTTAATTATAAAAAAAAAAGCACACACAAAAAATGTTTTTGTTAGTATCAGTGATGTTTTAGCTGTATAATTTTCTACTAAAAACAAATAAATTTAAATAAAAGCTGTATGTAGCCATCACATATTTATTAAAAAATAAATATTTAATAATATTACAAAAAACAATAACAAACAAATAAGTAATCAAATTATGTGTAAACTTAATTTCATGCTCTTACAAATCAACAAAAAATTATATTGCACATGCATAAAAGTCTACATTTTTTAGCAGAACTTAAGTACTCTAAACTAACCAAATCACAGAGTTAATGACAAATTTATATGAAAATTAGTTAAAGAATTAAAATCAACTACCAAAACATGCATAATGATTATATACATATACCACTTTGGATCTCTATATAGATGATATGTTCTGTCAAACAATATTATTTAGGCTGAACCTCATATCAAATACAAATATAAACAAAGCTTCTTTTAATATAGGCACATATTAAACTTTAGAGAATAGAAATAATTTCTTTTAATTTTTAAACTATTACAAATTCATAATTTATAGATAAATATGAAATAACTAATCAATACAATGCCAATCTATATATAAATATTAAATGACCAACTTTTCAAATGTTGATAATATCAATGTACCAGCTTCTTTATTAATAGATTAATAATTTACAATGGTTAAAAAATATGTGGCAATGATCTCAACCATATGAAATTTAAGAGGCTTTGGTTACATCTGTATTTGATTTGTAGGTCAGTCTAAGTAATATTATTTGCCAATCTTGCCATCTCTATAAAGACCCAAAGTAATATATGTCAATGCTTATATTATATATGCTGGCATTTTTATAAAAAGACTGACACAACTAGTATTTATAAGATTTGGAAAATTAATCATTTTAATATTTATGTATAATTTGAAAAGCTGCATTGATTAGTTATTTCATATTCAGCTATAGATTATTAATTTACAATGGTTTAAAAATAAATAGAAAATAATTTTACTTTCCAAAGATGAATGTTTTATCATATGGAAGAGGACTTGTTTAAATCTGTGTTTGATTTAAGATTCATCTAAATAATCAGCTTTATCATCTCTGTAAAGATTTGAAATAGCATAATGCAAATGATCATTTCATGGGTGTGGCAGTTTGATATACATACATATATATATGTTGAACTAAATATTTTCATGTATTATTATTATAATAAAGAAAATAAATAAAAAAATTATATCCATGCAAACAAAGATAATTTTTACTTTTGATATTGCTAGAAAATTATCAATTACTACTAATTAACAATCAACCTGAGGTTTAACAAGTTTTCTCTTTTTATGTATAATAGCTATTAATAATTAATAGTAACTCTAAATGAATGGTAAATAAAAAGTTAAACATAAATTTTATAATGATTGTACTGTCCACATTATATTCTAGTCTTTAATCTGATCAATTTCATTTAGTCATATTATCTTTTAAATTCATTTGAAAATAATATTTCTTTCTAATATGATTTAAATACCTAGCCTAAATATAGATCTTTCTTATATTCTTTCCTTAACCATATCATCTTAAGAAAATTTAATTATAGCATTTGCCTCTTTCATTACATAATAAAATATTTTTTTTACAATAATTTTTTTACAGAATTAGTTACTACTCATCCAAATCATACTCTAATCTAGTGAGAATGTGTTCTTACTAACATAATTTATTATCACATTCAGCAAGTTAACAAGAGTAGTTATATATTAAGGAGCATTTTTAAATAAAAAAACATTTCATTATCTTTATGTTATATAAATAAAAACTCATGTTTTACTTTCAAGTAATAAATTTGGTAGAACAATAACTTTATTAAAAACTAATTGATCAATATAGTAATAATACTAAGATAAAAATCCCTATTTTAAAGTTGTTAATTGATCAGCGGCATATTTGAATCAGCAATGCCGCTCAACATCGAAATCAATTACTCTATATAAACATTTAAAACTGATTTATTTTTTTCAATCTGACAACTATCCAAGTCAAAAATTATTGAAGATTTGTTTTTAATTATTGTCTGATGAAATATTTGTTTTGTTTTTTATCATTCAAATGAGTACGACTTTTCGTCACGAATAATAAAAAATACCTTCCTGTAACAGATGAGTAATCAAAATAAATTTCATGGACTATCAGCAATTTTGAATTTCTTTTTGATTTATTTAATAAAATTCTAAAAACAAATGTATAAAAATAATATATGACTCTTTTTTAATCAGAACAAGAAAAACTATAGAGCTTCTTGGTTCCCCAAAACATCAAGATTTTCTACAATCACTCGGCATTATTTTGCAACTTACTTCAGCAAAATCCTAAAAAAATATTTTAGCTGATATCAATAAGAATATAATATTTTGTATTTTTTTTTATAAATTACAGCAAAATAACATCCATAAAGCATCACATATTCTTTATAGTTTGAGACTAACATATCTTTGTTATATTTTAAAGATTTAGCAATTATTTTATTAGGACACCATCAGATCTTTCGTTTTGAAATTATGAAGATTTTTAAACTCTTAAGCTGAATATTTCTATCCATATGCAAATGCATCAATAGACATGATATATTATTAAATGAAGTAATTTGATGTTCCTGTGAAAGTATTCAAAATAAAATGAGAATACTGCGTTAGTCAGTTTGAAATATCCTTGTTATCACTAGCCTACATTTTATTTTGGTGCTCACAATCCTCTTTAAAGTTTATAATTTATACATAATTATAAAAATCTATTGTCTATGGTTGAATTTTTGCCTTGAAATTTATTACTTTGCCAAACACAGAGAATGACATACATTATTTTTAATTAAGTCACTAATATTTCATCAATATATATAATCAAAAATTGAAATATATGAAAACAAATACTAATAAAATGTCAATCACAAAAAATAAAATAAATTATAATAGACGATTATCATCGAAAATATCTGTCAGCTTCTCAAAATTTTCTAAAAGCATAAAAAAACATTTTAAATCTGTTTAAATTAGATAAGTGGCTCAATTGTTACATTTTGTAACAACCAATAAAATATAGCAATTACTCATGATTATATTAGCTTATAAAGTTTATGTAAATTTATAGTTTATATTCAAAAATCAAAATCCAAGATCATAAAATCAATCAATATTGTTTTTAGTATGATGGCTGTGACAAGAAAGAAATTATAACATAATTCTTAAAAAATATTTTATGATTATTTTAAATACATATGTATATATTATAAAAAGTCTGTCAAAAGTTACTCTGAAGAAGTACAATATCAATTGAATACATCGAGAACATATAGATAAGGAAAGAATAAGCTAGAGTGTTACAGCTAAGCGAGATATTGAATTCTTTCAGAAAGAAAAGAGTTGATGCAGAAGTTAAAAGTCAGCTTAAACTTATTGCAAAACCCACCTCTAGAGGAGTGTCTTTATTTATAAATTGAACTATTTCCATCATCTAGTTAATCTGTCAAATGTTTTATAGAGTATATTTAACTTTGATTGTAATAAATAGTCTATTTATATAGCAGTTAATTATATATGTAATATCAACTGAGTCTTCCTATGTTTTTCCAGTTATACAGGATTGTAATATATATATATCAAACTATGTGCATATAGTTTCACATAAATATTTGTTTTCTTGCACACACACACATATATATATATATATATTGTAACAGGATGGGATAATGTGGGTGGTCGAGGTGTGGAGATAGCAAATCATTATCCACCCCAGTAAATAAAATAAAAAATTAAATATTTTAAAGTAATTTTAATTAAAGTAATGAGCATATATCATAAAATCTTTGAGAGTTCAGCTAGTTAATTCCTTAGAGCAACTAAAAATAACTATAAATTCACCAGCATTATAAGGAAAAGTAATAACCATTTATCATCAAGAATGAGCAACAATCAAATACATCAGAATAAGATAAATCAACAGTCCATTTTGTGGCTGGATTTGAAACAGGTCTACTAAAGACCAGGCTAACTATTGAGCCTTTGTTTTCTTGGGGCATTTAATTAAACATTAATCTGAATGCACTGACTTACATGCTAATCCATTAGAATACATAATAATAAAAAACAATAATGCTGCAACATTAAAACCTGCTGATCATCATCAATGCTCTGGCCACTTAGCACCATTAATGTACTGGCCAACTATAAACTTAACTAAAACAAAATGTAGTGCATGGATTTTGAAGAATATAATACTTATGCTAAAACCATGACAATGTCATACAGGAATGCCCTTGCACTAAAAATACATCCCCTTTAATATATCTGACCACTGTGCATGAATCTAGCTCAGAGAACATAAGCTCTATAACTGTTACTGTGAACAAGAGATAATCATGCAGTACAATTTTAACAACTGAATTCAAGTTTTTTAACAACAATAAAAAAATAAATGAAATTATGTTTTCTAGAATAAGGCTATACACATATCAATTAAGCTTCTGATTTTGAATAATGTACAAAATTCAAATTATCACATTGTAATTTACATGAATAAAATACAAAATTTAAGTTATTACATTATGATTTACATATATGTTCCATATAGGAACACAGACAGGCATTTTACTATTATATGAATATTTTCAATTGATATTGAATAAAATTTATGATTAAAATTTCCATATAAGTGACACTCATTGATATATTTGCAAATAGATGTGCCATACAATTGACTTATATTTCAATCATCATACCATCATCATCATTAAACATTATCAATCCACTGTAGGATGAAGGTCTCTCCAAGTTCAATCCATCTCCAATCTCTAGCATCTCTTCTCCACATCACCCCTGCACACTTTCTTATTTTATCCATCCATCTCACATGCAGTCTCTTTCTGGATATTTTAAAATCTCTTGGAATCCATTTTAAGATTTCAATTGTTCATCTATTATCATCTCTTCTAGAAATCTGTCCAGACCAATTCTACTTTGTGTTTTTGATCTATTCTTGTTACCCCCAACATGCATCTCTTCATACTTTTTTGAGTGGTCTGAAGTCTCTCTATTGCTCTTCTATTATGTATCCAAGTTCCAGATCCATAAATAAAAACTTGTAAAAATCCTAAAAACCTACCTTTTCAAACACATAGGCATATTTCCTTTTAGTATCAAGTTATTTCTACCAAAATCACTCCAACCAAGTTTAATTCTATGATTAATTTCATCAATTATGTTTCCATATGCATTAATAATCTGACCAAGGTATTTGTAACTATTAACTTCTTCTAACTCATCATAATCAATCTTTATTTTCATATTTTGAAAAAATCCATTAAATATTACTTTAGTCTTTTTAACATTTATCTTCAGTTCTACTTTCTTACTTTCATCTGATAACTCTTGCAACATTTCCTGCAACTCAAAAGCATTATTTGGAAAACAACTACATGATCTGCAAAATCTAAATGACTTAAATAATCTTCATTTACATTCACTCCTTTAGCTTCTCCTTTTAATTCACAAATAAAAGGCTGATAGGTATGTAATTTCTAATATCTTCTTTATCACCTTTTTTAAATATTAATATTAATACTGCATTTTCCCAATTATCTGGTACATCTTTATCATTTAGACATTTGATATATAACTTTGCTAAAAAAATTTCTATTTCTTCACCTGCTTCTTTTAATATATGAATTATAATTTCATCATTACCTGGAGATTTTTTTTCTTCATAAATTTAATTGCATGTTTCACTTCTTCATTTAATATTCTGGGCAATTTGGAACATATAAAAGATATAGGATGTAGTTGTTCTTTATTACAATATAATTCTTGATAGAAATCTTCTACTCATTTCATGATGTCATCTCTCTTTTTAGTAATAATTCCATGTTTTTTTCTTATTGCAGATATAAAATTCCTACCAATATCAAAATGTTGTTTTACACTCTTAAAGCTTTTATTCTCTTCTACAGCGTTCCTTGCTAGTTCGTAGTTATACTTTCTTATATCACTTTCAACTCTTTTCCATACCATTTACAAAATTCGAGATATTCAATCCTTTTTAATGCATCATTTTTTTATATCTTCGTATTTCTTCTTTTCTTCATAAATTCTCTAGTCTCAGTAGAAATTTTATTGGTCAATTGCTTCTTTTTTCCCCAGCTATCTTTGTTGCAATTTTTAAAAGTTTATCAGTTATTTTCATATTAATTTCATTCAAATCTGAATCATGTTCAAAATCTACTAATACTTAAAACTGATTTGTAAGTTCTAATTTGAATTCATTAGAATGTTTCTGAAGATTAGGAATATCAACTGTAAATATTGTTTTTTTTAATAATTTTTGTCTCTCTAGTTTTGCATTAACATGTATCTTACATCTTACTAATCGATGATCACTTCCTGTGTTAAATTTATTAAGAACATTACAATCTTGAAATATGAATTTTCTCTTAGTCAAAATATAATCTAATTCTGCTCTACCTTCATTTGGATTCTTCCATGTACATTGTCTTTTAACATTTTTCTCAAAAAAAATAAATAATTCATAATATAAAGTTTTTCTTTTTCTGCAAACTCCACAAATTTATATCCATTCTCATTTCTATTACCATAACCAAAATTACCTATAACATTTTCATCTTTCATTTGTTTACCAATTCTAGCATTAAAATTTCCCATAACAAATTTGAAAATGTTGTTCACTCTGATCAAAAGCCTTTTGTACATCCATCTAAAAATCTTCTACTATTTCATCACTATGAGAACTTGTTGGGGGCATAAACTTGAATTATCTGCATTTGGTATCTGCAATTAAGTTGTATAACTAATCTTACCCTTCTGTCCGATACACCATCAATCTCCACAATGTTATTCTTCCACTTTTTATTTATAATAAATTCTACTCTACTTGTATTTCCAATATTTGTGCCTTTATAATAGAGTACATGTTCACTTTTTAAAACAATTGTCTCTTCATCTTTTCTTCTAACTTCACAAAGTCCAATAATGTCCCATTTAATATAAGACAGTTTTTCTTCTAACTCTTGCAATCTTCCTTCACTTGAAAGTGATCTGCAGTTGTAAGTAATACTTAAATAAAAAAGTCATCATCAAATGGAAACCTGAGTCCACAATCAGGGGATTCTTAGCATCTTTTGCCTTCAGCCACCAACTGCTGCCTTGGTTGGTGACTTTACAGCCTCCTGGGAATAAGGACCATGATTTATTTTTGTCTGTCATGATTGTATATATCTATTGGAAAAATATTTATCTTTTACACATACATTCATTCTACCTTATCAGGCAACTGAGAAGAAAGTTTATGGTGTTTCTTGATCTTAAATTCAGAGGTAAAAAGCCAATAAACTCACCAAGCTGAATAAGGCATGTTAGTGAAAAGCCTATCCATGTTTGTATACTATACAAATAATCACATAGTACTAACTGCTGCAACAACAAGAATGTATGGAGTGGACATTAGGAATTTGCCCTGCTTGGTCCTTTTAACTCATTTACATACGTATATGAGAGATGGGCAGACTTCAGGCTTAATACTTAATATTTGTATGCAAATGGATTATGTCCTATACATGAGGGGTCAACATGGGCAGAACAACAACAATTGGCAGTAGCGTGAGCTTTGAGCATTCCATTTTTAGCTTTTCAATGATATGGACGCTAAAGAGTTGGAGGGTGGAGTAGATTGGAGCCTGTCCATTAAAGTATGAAGGTTTGCTATCTTAATATGAAGCTGAGAACTGATTGTATATATGTGTACTGAAGCAGATGATCTGATGCTCAGATCCTGTTTCACAGCCCACATCCAATCTCCTACCACCTAACCGTATTCAAACTTGTCCTTATGCATGTATACACATAACTAATAATATATTTCTTTACCCAATAGTATAAAATAATGTAAATGTATGTGTCTTAATTTGATATTTAATCTAATAATAATATTCTCATGTGTATGTGGGCGTAAATAATAAATATATATGTATATTTTAGCGTAGGAGATTGTGATTGAATTAATAGTATATTATATATATATATAAGATATTATATATGATACTTATTATATTTTTCATATATAAGTTTGTAGCCAGAAATGATGCAATCTTGTTAGTAAGTATCTCGAAAAACAATAACCCGGAAGACCCTTTAGATTAAAATAGAAGATTACAAATTAGTAATAATAGAAGAAACCCATTAGTGGAAATTGGCCATGCTAGCTTGTTTTAAAATCACAAGATATATTTTAAAACAATCGTTCGAGAAACTGATAACAAACTTGCATTGTTTCAAACATCTTACCAGATAAGAGTATCCGGCCAAACGATTCCAAATGAAATCTAAGTGCTTAAACTGCCTCAGGTCCAGCAGTAGTTGCCTAGTTACAAATTCAAATTAAAAGTATAAATACTGCTGGATTTGAATCCACAGAAGGAGGGGAGATCACTAAATAGCCATGCTGCTGAACATAATCCACGCCTGATGTAATTTTCATGCAATGTGTTGTGGGTAGTAAATTTCGCCTTGTCCCTCCATTCTAACATGCTGATCCCATGAACGAAGCTTCCATACTCCATGCTACTGAACTTTACATATGTCTTTCCAATGAAATGAAGTGCTATCACAAATCATCCCGCTACCCTAGATCTAGTGACAATACCGATGGATTGATTCCTAGAGAAATGCTTTTCTCAATCATCAAGGTAAAGAACTCAGACCGCTTATAATTCCTAAAATCCTGCCTTCTATGTAATGTGTATATTTTAAACTATATCTGTTAAATGTCTTCAAATATATATATAACTCTATATAACTAATCTATGCTAAGCCTCTTATAAAATGTTTTTCTTTTATTTTATTTAAAAGTGGCCAATAATTTTTATTAACATTTTTACGTATTTATATTTTAAAGTTAATGCCAATAATATTCTAAAATCGCCAGCATATAACTTATTTTGTTTTCCCCACCCATCATTTACTGGGTAAATAATTTATAATTGATAAAAACAAGTCTTATTCGGCTTGCCCAGATGCTCGCGGTTTTAGAGAAATAAATTAATTATATTTTCATGTTACTGTTGAAAAACAGATTTGACATCTATTTTTCCCATTCTCCTTCCTAAATAATGCACTGTCTTTTATCTTTCAACTATATTATATATGTAAATTTCATCTTAGCTATTACGACCACCCTTTTTATTTTGCAATCAATTAATGTATTTCCACAAGGGCATAAATCAACCAAAATTGAGGTTTAATGTGTAAAACGTAATGAAGACCTTAACCTTTTATTCTATGTTTATATGTATAATTATTATCCCTGTTTGCTTAAAGTGAAGCCATGTCATTACGCTGAATAGTTCATCATTTGTGGGCAATAAATACGTCCCAATAATCTTTAATTTCAGAAGTATATTTATGTTTTATTAATAAGCATTTAGTGCATAAAGGCCATTCTATTTTATATATATGTTCGTGCTTCTTTATTACATGGAGGCAACTGCAAAGTCGGACCCCATCGTTGTCTCAATGTCCTTGAACCAGGCTGTAAAACCACTCTGGAAACATCCTTGGTTCGTGCATGCTTTATACAGGGATCGCTCTGGAAAAACCAGCCCGATACTGACATAGCCAACAACTCCTCATCATCCACGATTCGCCTGTACCTCATACCAGGGAATCTGGACTCTTTTTGTTTGTAAAACCGACCCTGCCAAAGTTTGTAGAGGAAATCGGTCACTTCTTAGAATTCGTGATGCACACTCCAGGATCCATAAAAAGGACCGATAATAAGCCACCATGCACACACCACTTTTCCCTTATCTTCTCATTCGCCCAGAAGTATTCATAAGCCGTAATAAAATGATTTATTTAAACAAACATATGTCCCTTATTTTAATATAAGTATTAATATGATAAATTTAGTATCGTTTGTGTAAATTATTCATTAGCCATCCCGCGCATTAATTATCTAAAATTCCCAGTTAACCATCATATTAAATGTAATCAAATATTATCTGTGTTAAAATTATTGTTTGAAGTAATCAAATGCTCTTTTCGTTTCTGGGGGTGTGATAGTGTTCTAATAATCTATTCTAATAGTGCTAATTTACCCAAACACATACATATATTATTGGCATAGCCACAATTATCATGTTATTGTATAAAATGATTCAAATAAATATCTATAATAATTCTGAGGTGCACATCGGCTAAATGACCTGACATAATTATTATTAATAAATCGTAAATATATTTATATATCAAACTCAAATCAGTGCTTTCTTTAGTTAAGATAAATATTAAGTTATTTCTTAAGCTTAAATATGACTAGATGATCTCCGCTCTACACATAATTAACATGCTCATTATTAAGTTATTCTATCATGAGTTAGCCTTGAGTCTTTTGTGTCTCCGATGATCGATGCCGGCGGATGAGAAGTGGATTAATCAATGTCATCAGGATTGTTGCTCATAATGTTATAGATCTGGGAAATAGGCAAATAGGGCAGAGTTCATGAGTGTTCCTGACCTGTGTATCTTGCACACGATTGGATTCGAGGTACTTTTGCCTACATGCTTGATCTTGTTATGTGAACATACAAATCCGACCGGCACAGTACAGATGATATAAAACAACTAACAAGGGCTGATTTAGTGTGAAATACTTATTATATTGGTGATTATTTATATTTTAGACATAAGTGTGATCAGGCGTATCAGTGGTTTGAGATAGCATGGGGAATTGAAGATTGAGTGAAAGTCTGAGTTTAAAGCCCTTTATAATTACATTTAAGTTACAGGTATGAAAAAGCCTGTATGTCAAATATTAACTTCAATATGTAATACATTGTTTTTATAAACTCTATACGTTTTGTTTATTTTCTAATCTAGTACAGACATGTCTTAAAAGAGACAGCACCTTGCAAATTTCTCTCCTCTGTATCCTTAGGAAACTAGTGAGATATCAAATTCATTAAAAATGGGAAGTTACTCATAATTTTAAGAAGAAAATGTGTACATGTTTACTTTTGATACAATTAGTGACATAGATGTAGTTCGTAAACCCTGAAGTCTAATAAATAAACGGTAAAAGTCATGTTCAAATTGAGGTAGCGATTTTACCTTACTTCATTTTACTATGTCTTTGAGAATAAGCTAGCATTTCATCTTTATATTTTTTAAATAATAATAATAAATTAAAAAAACGGGAAGTGCATTAAGATTTAGTATATTTTTAAGTACCAATAATAGAAATCAAAACATCTCGAATTTTGAAAACAGTATTTATTACATAACATTGCTTATCCATACATCTTAATAAATAATTGGTATATTTTACTTTTGCAGGTATAAATTTATATATATGTACATGTTTGATTGAAATTATTAAAAAAAAAAACAAAATAAAAAAGGCCCATTTATTATAACAATAACTAACTACTCAACAAAGTGTATGAAAATATTGCCCTCGGGCATGTTGGCTGGTAACCATAAGAAAATGTTACATCAAAAATAAAAAAGAAGAAAGTTTTTCGTTTAGTTTGTATTCATGCATATATACTTCTTTTATCATTTCCAAAAGAAAATCTATACAATTATCCCATTTTTCTATAAAAGAAATTACCCATCTCAAATCAAACTTAATGCACTTCCACAAATTTGCAGGCCTGTCTTCATTTCTTTTCTGAAACTATCACTTATGTAAATATGATGCCTCTTGCAAAACTAACACTGAACAATAGTTAAAACACTTTACCAGCATAGGATTTAAATATAGTCACCTCTACCACAAATTAAATCTCATTTCATTCAAAGATAACAGACTCCGTCTTCTTCTCTCACACACCCTTTTGCTAACTAAACATTTTATTACATTTTTGCCATCATTCAATCTAATGTTTCATACTCCCTTTCAACCAATAGATTAATTAATAACTCCAAAGATTAATTAGACTCTGATCAGACTCCTTACACCCATATACAAAATCCTATTCAGTTTTATATTACTTAATTTATTTATGATAGAAGTTGTGATTTTAATGCAAAATTTCCCATAACCAATAATATTTGTTATCCATTTGTTTAAATAATTGCAAAATTTCTGGAGAATAAAATCACTAAAATAAATAATAACCTCAATGGATTATTATTCTTGTTTTTTTATGTTAGTAAAATATTCACTAAATATATAAATATACTGATAAAATTTAAAATTTTACTTCATTACCTTTTATATTCTGTTCTTTTTAAACGCTAGCATAGAGATGAAAAATATTGTCACTAAACTGTCAAATTAATAAAAAAAAAGTATTTATATAATGGCATTGTACCATCATTTTTACTAAGTATAACTGACAGTAGATAATTTTATAGGATAAAGCAAATTCATAATAGAATTAATTAATTTCTAGCCTTCTAACAGATTTTCCGGTATAGAATAATAACTCGTAAAAGCAGTTAATGTAGTAGATATGTCGCACTTTTAAAATAAAGGATGTGATGTTAATAATATTGACTAAGTGTACTGAAGTCAATAATACAATGTGCTGCTTAAAAAATATCAAAAAATTAATATAACTTCTGTTTGGATGTCTGTCTTATTATTTACCTAGTCTATTCATTTAATTGTCTGTCTATCTATCTATCTATCTATCTATCTATCTATCTATCTATCTATCTATCTATCTATCTATCTATCTATCTATCTATCTATCTATCTATCTATCTATCTATCTATCTATCTATCCATCCATCTATCTATCTATCTATCTATCTATCTATCTATCTACCTACCTACCTACCTACCTACCTACCTACCTACCTACCTACCTACCTACCTACCTACCTACCTACCTATCTATCTATCTATCTATCTATCTATCTATCTATCTATCTATCTATCTATCTATCTATCTATCTATCTATCTATCTATCTATCTATCTATCTATCTATCTATCTATCAAATCCATCCAACACCTACCTACATACCTATCTACCTATCTATCTATTTGTATTTCTCATGCCTATTTATCTATATACTTATTATATATATATATATTGTGAGAATACATAACACTATCACATAAGTATATATGATTAGTATATACATTATATTTTTTATAGTTGTTTTAATAAAATTAAGACAATTGAAAATAATTATTTTTTATTCATTTATATAAAACTATTGTTTAAACTAATAAAATTCATTAGCCAAGACATTGACATAGAGATAATCTCAAGGTCAAGTCACAGCCTAGCAACTAATATAAAGGAAATGAAATGAAATGAAATTATTGACTATTAATGTACTTAACAATTATAGATTGAAAAAATTGTAAAAACCAAATGATATATGCAATACATGCTACCGGAAGTTGATTCTACTATGAAAATTGAATTAAAAAATTTATTAAAGAATTCTATCTTTTGCCGATATACTGGCCACTACTAACAATAATTTTTACTATGTTCGAATATAGAATACTTTTAAAAGATAATTACTGATAAAAGTTTTATTAAAAAACAAATTGTAATATCACTCAAATAGAAGAATAAATTATTCTTTATTAATATTATTCATATTTTCACAATGAAATTATATATTTTTATTAATCAAAAAAGCTTATAAAGTTGTTCAAATTTGGAATTTTGAAACTAATAAATTTCTTCACAAAGCATTTATTTACTCAAACCAAAACTAATTTAAGATTATACCTGTAGAAAAATGCATCATGAGTAAACACCACTTGTCATAGGATATATATGATGCTCTACTTTTAACCAAAGATAAATATATATATATATGATAAACACCACTTGTCATAGGATATATATGATGCTCTACTTTTAACCAAAGATAAATGTAATTTCTTATTCCTACCGAAAAACCTAAACTTATATAAATTTTATCCATACAATTTAAATGAAACTCCAATGCTAATGAAATCAATTGTGGAAAAAGATGTAAACATCATGCAAAAAGAATGTTTTGGATCAACTGAATATCGTGATTGCCTTTGAAATGAATGATCAAGAAATAAATAATTTTATTAATAGAGTGGCAAATTCTGGAGCCAAAATTCAACCCAGATTTGTCATTTTGGTATTTCAAATCCTGTAATAAAGGGATTATTTTCTTTTACTGTTAATCTATTACTTAAACAAAAATGTTTCTGACTTAGCCACAACTGTCAGCACAATGATAGTAATCCATTAATCACATTATTTTTCTAATAAAAAATAATAAAACTTTATTGCAAATTTTTTACATCTTCATTTAGATGATTTAATCCATGTCATTAATTAGATTATTAAACACCATCTAAGCCATTAATTAACATTACATAATATTTCCTAATATGAAAATATTTAAATATCTCATTACCTGTTAACTCAAATGTTTTTTTCTTAAAAATTCTAATCTTACAATTTCTGCTTCATAATCTGCAGTCAACATTGGAGAGCATTTTCTCTTCAAATCATTTTTTAGTTTTTTTCATCATTTTTTAGTTTAATCATTTATTTAAAAAATTAACATTAAATAAATATTCCTACTTTTTATATGTCAAAGCATCAACTGGGAAGCAAACCCAAGCCAGTTGCTTGGAAGGCAGCTATGCTAACTGTTAGGCCACCAATGCTTTACAATATTCCTACTCTTTTAAAATTAATACCACACATTTATAATTTTTGTATTCTAATAATGCAGGAACCATTGATAAGTTTATAACTTCAATAAAAAGTCAGAATGCTATAAGAAACTGAGATAGCTGAGGCAAAGGTAACTACCATCAACAATGGTCAAGTGTTATTGTTAAGTTATAATAATTATTGCCATGTTATGTCTTATTTTTAAACAGAGATTTAAAAATGCGAACAAAGACACTTATTAACAACCCAAATTCAACTAGCAATGAGAAATAACTAGGAAACCTTCAAAATTAAATTTATATTTAAACCTATGAGCACTAGTATATTAATTTGAGTTATTTATCATCATTTTCAGCTATTCCTAACAAGCGCGGCCATTCCAACTCAAAAAAAAAGACAAAAAAAACAAAAAACTAATCTGTGAATTACAAATATATCTACATACTGAAGCAGTCAATCTTAGCTTAAGATCGAGCTTCATGTTTGCACATACTAACCTGTATAAACCCTATATCCCATTCTGCTCCTTTTGTCATTTATGTATATATTCGAGATGTGCACTTAAGTTATAAAAATTTAACATTTCACTAACAATTTTTTAAATTATTATTAATTCTTTTTTATTAATTATTAATTCTTTTTTATTAAAGTATTATAGGTGCAGATCATATTGATTTTTTTAAATATTTCATTATATGTCATTTATACAACTTTTTCTTTAAAAGTACTTTTTTTCTCTATTAAACTGTATTTTATAAAATCCAAGATGGAAGATATACTGTTAATTGTTAAAAAATAATTAAAGGGTTGGAAACATTGTTTTAATTTGAGGAAGGTATTTTTAATTAAAGTTTTTACTTAAAATGGGATTAAGATTAAAGACTTTCTTTTGTTATAAACATTTTTGTCAAATCTATTTCTAATCTGGAACTAGATTTGAATGTATTTTGGACATTATCTAATAGTTGCATCTTTCAAAAACAATAAACTAAGTAATTAAAAGCATTCCAAAAATACCTGGGCAGAGCATAAAATGGCCGAATTTTAAATTACCAAGTGATGAGCTACTATTGAAAGAATGGCAGTGAACATAATCCAAGTTGTTTCGGAAATGTAAGCATAGAAAACTCATCACCTTTTTTACCTGTGAGGGTCATCTTCCACCACCATGTCATTATGCTCCCATGAAATGAAGTAAAGGCCCGATGGAGAACTTTAGAAGGCTAAATAAAAGCTTGCTGTCACATAAGAACTGCCATGCAGAAGCTGGACTTTTAATATGAACTCTTAAAATGGTGCAAGGCAAATTATTTCAAACCATCGCCATTGAAACTAAATCTAGCTTGCTTAATTAATCTCGAATTCTACTATCAAGATTTCTCATGTATAATTTAACTTTGCCTTTTTTTAAAGAAATATGTGAATGTAATTTGTTCGTAGATGATTTCTATAAATTTAATCCTATCTCATATGCTCTTTCTTTAATTTTGGTGCGGTCATTTATTTATTACTTAATTTTATATATGTGTTGTTATTATTAATATGCCAATCTCACACAATCTTATGAGTTGAATTTCTAAAATCTTTTCTTTTTTTTTAAGTAAACCTTCATGAATCAAGATTAATGTCCTCTTAAAATATAATGCGTTATTAATTAATACACTCACCAGATTGTTTTTACATTAACATTTTGTTTATGCTTTAATGTAAAAATTTGTTATTTGTTTAAATCTGGATTCTACCCGGGGTGAATCCAGAACTCAAGCTAATTAATGCTTTGAAACCTTATTTATTTTATAAATGTTATTAAATTCTGAAAAGGTTGACCAATTATTTGTTTTCTATATACTGCTAGTCTTTTTTTATTTATTCTTAAAATATCAAATACCGTACTTAAATATTTCAGTTATTATAAAATCAATGAAAGTGGAATTGATTTCTTTTAAATATCAGAAAAGGAGGGGGTCAAATCTTAACATATATTTTATTAATTTGAAATCTAAATCTCTCTCTATATATTCTAGTGGCATAGCATCTTATTTATAAAAATTATGGCATTCGAACTAGGGTCATTTATTTTAAAGGCAGTAAATCTTATTCAATGTCTTTAGTGACATTTACCCATACTGCATTAATGACATTTGGCCTTATCTTTGCGATTATATATATATATGCTATATTATCTTTGCGATTATATATATATATGCTTCTTAATCTGGGGGTTACAACAAGTTCAAACCCATAGATCTTCTCAAGGTTTGTCCTGAGGATAATTAATCTTCCCAGGATCATTTATTTTATAGAAAGAGGCCTCTGGCTGTGATTCCCATAAGTTTGGCACACACTATGCCTATTCACTTATTTTGTATAAAAAGGCATCTGGCTGTGATTCCTGTAAGTTTGGCACATGCTATGCCTATCCACTTCATATAAAGCCTGCATGTCAGTGATGTCCATGGCATGCCTATACACTTTGTCTTTCATCCAGAAGCACAACTTTCCCTGTTATTTTTTGGCTATTATATCAGCACCACAAACTTCTTTCTATTATTATTTCTTTTGCTTCATGACCCAGTTTTAATGCTCTAATATTAAAATTGTGCTCTGCTTAAATATATTGTAACGATCCGGAGAAAGCGACTTAACGTAAACTGCCCTACAGGGCGCCATCTAGGCATTTGAACCTAGAAAAATTTATAAAGTAGGCAGATACGTCAGTCAAAAAAAAAATTTTTTTTTTTTAAATTTTGATTCTGGTCGTTAGCCCATGTCACTAGCTCAGTGGAATAGCAGAGATTTAATAAGATAATCTAAGAGTATATATATAAAAAAGAATAAAATAAGCCACTGCCAGTAATTAACATACAAAAATTTATTTACGCACATATATATATATAAGATTTAAAATTGTTTTAGTATCAGTTTACATTTTAACATTTAACATTATTTTTAACTTTACTTTAATTTACATTTAATTACTATTATATTATAATTTTACATTTTAATTAAGTTCGCACATATAAATTTATGAAAGCTTGTTTATAATGTTGAATATAGATCGGTTACATAGATTTCACGGTCAAAAACATTTCAAAAGAAACATAAACGATCAAAATACAAAATTATTGATTACTGACAATTGCGGAGGGAAATTTATATGTAACCCAATAGTATTCACCATAAGATACTTGCATTGTCACCAATAACTTAAAAGACATCCGAATAAATACATTTTAGATACTCACCGTAAGGTATCATTATTTATCGAATGTCTATATATTTTGATCAAATATGAAAACCCAAAACATACTTAACCGATAACCAATCCATGCAAGCGTCTATAAACAACTTAAATTTAATGCATTTTTATTTAGGGTCAAGTATGAATAGACCACATAGATTTGCATTTGAAAATAAAATATTCTATCCCTATTTAACCTTAGGCTAAAATTCGCAGTCAAACTGGCATCAATTCATCTGATACATCGATGTATTCAATGTAATACGGAATACGGCAGCACCAAAAAGATTAAGAGAAGATATTGACTTTCATTAGATAGGAATATTACTTCTATCCAACGAGAAGAACAATAAAAAAAAACTCCATAGAAAGGAACTGCGCTCTGCATCTTATAATTCCTTCCCTAGGCAAAACGGGAGAGTGCGGCATATGAAGCGATTCTGCCAGTAGCGAATCTCCGACTACATCTACTAACTACATCAATATATCCAATCCATTGACCCAATCTAACAACGACACAAATAACCTAAGATTACCCTCCCCTAATATAACTTTACAAATCTATACAGCCATTCACGCCCGACTTAAGTTTAACATTTATATAATTAATTTAACGAAAAACAAAAAAATCATGATAAAAACTTAAAGAATAAAAAATAAATAAATGGAAATGATTTTACATAAATAAGAAAAAAAATACATCAAATAATAAAGAATTTAGTTTGGTCAGATAGGATCATATTGCAATCATTTAAATATAGAAAATTTTAATTTAATGTTCATTATTTATAAAGTTCTTACGGTTTAAAACAGTTCATCTTTATCCGTTGCTTGCCATGAACGTGAATTCCCACGCCGTCCTAAGATTGGTATCCATTTAGCCGTTGTTTTATTTATTCATTCGGAGGTTTTTTTAGTTTAATTGGTCCTCAATGTAGGAAACGATAGTTCATTTCTCCTTTCTTTAACAGCTGAAAGAATTGACAGGGCGTCTGTCAATTCCTTCACCTCCAACTCCGTACTACTACATATAGTCACATCGTAATAATCAATTTCCAGTCACTAATTAATAATTTCCAAATTTTCCTTTTATACGTATTCGAAGGATTGACTTGGCATTATGTCATCGATGTGATGATCCTTTCGCTGAGGTCCGATTTCCCGATGGATTTCTTTCATTGGCTATTTGTTTCTATTGTTTTCTTATCTGACCGATGTTTTTACATTTAAATGCCCAAGGCTGGTTTACATTTAACTAATTAACAATCATTTCCATTCCTGATTAATTAACCTGTTTTCAAAATCAAAGATATATTTTTATCTCTAAATCTTTTTAAGTTTTTGTTTTTAAAATACCTTTTCTATTTTTAATACAGTTTTATTTTAATAATTTTTTTTATCTGTGCGATTTAATATATACGAGTTTAAGATGATATTTAATTTCAATTTTTAATTCTTAAAGAAAATTTTTAAATGCGAACTTTTTAATTTACTTTCATGTTTAATAAATATATAAAAAACAATGTAACGAACGTCTGTGCTCGTTACAATATATATATAAAATACCATTATTAATTAAATTTATTTCAGTCTTATACAATCCCACCATCATAACTTATTTCTGTATTTAAGAGTATCTATTTGCCTTGGGGAAAATAAAGTGTATTTTTTACCAGCGCTAATTAACAGAACTTTCATTAAGTATTTTGTCATATAATCAAATATGTTTTCAAATGTATTTTATTTATTTTCACGACCATAATGGTGTGAAAATAGTTTATATTATATCTGTAATGAATCCCAGAATGCTCCCCAAAGTAATATCTTAGTCACCATGTTTCAGAACTGTAAATCAAAGCGTTAATGGCAATATTATGTAATTCTTTGTAATAGCTGATTGGCATCTTAATATTGGACCCACCAAAGATGTGTGCTTATTTATAATATATTATTTAGTTAATAAAGAGCATATGAGAAATAACAGTATGAATGACACTATGTAATAATCTACATTCATGCACATACTAATGTTTGCAATTAATTTATAAATGTATGTAAACAATTTGTCACTATATTAAACTTATTTTTATTATACAACTTGTCTGAGTAGTTTGAATTCCTCTTTTCTCCACTTCCAAACATACAACCATGATTATATATGTTTTAGTTTAGTCATAGTTAATAGGTGTCTCAATGCTTTAAGCTCTGCTAGTGGGCCGGATTTAAAATAAATTCTTGTGTGCCATCATTGTTATGTTATCCATTAGATGTTTGATCTGGGGCTTAGAAAGTGGTTTCAAATTCAGGTTGGTTCCTGACCTAAATCTTGGGCTTGACTGGGTTTGATGTACATTTTGTGAGTTCCAGCTCATGTTAGATGGATAAACATGTTTTGACCGGAACAATACATAACATACTAATCCTCTATTATATTTATTTGATATGTTGCAATGCTTTTTTAAAAAAAATTATTCAGCAAAAAAGTTTATTTTTTAAAATATTTCAACTACATATCTAGTTATAGTTCTCTAAGGTAGTTATTTCTCTGCCAGATCTTTCCAATGAAAACAATCAGTATTGAACTTTTTTAGAATATCTTTGAGATGGGATCATTGTAACTTAAATGGAGACTATTTTATAATGAAACACATATTTAAATCTATCATGAAATATTCTGTTAAAAAATCTTGTATTGTTCATTTGTTCTACATGTCCAATTCAATGAAAATATGATTTTATAATGGTAGACTCTATATATCCATTAAGTTGAAACACATTGATTGGTTTTATGATTTTGCGATTATATTTTTAAATTTTTAAAAGCCCTGTTAAATCAAACAACTCTGTCTTTATATTATTTCTTTAGATTATTCAAATCTCATTTTATACAGTAAATTAGATATTTTTAAATAGGTAATTTAGTTACAATAGTTATTTCATTGTAATGACATACTATGTTTTAAATTGTTAAAAGCAACTGCATCAGAGAATATGCTGACCATAACATATTAGTTTATATTTCTACTTACAAAACTACTAATAGCTTACATTTTTAAGTTGAAAACTGCCCATGTTAAAAACTTTGAATTACTAATAACAATGTTTAGCACAATAATACTGTGAGTCTACATGATGATACTTGGGTGAAAGTTTCATTTTCCTCTTAGTCTTATTAAGATATCTTTTTCTCTGTATTGATCTTTTCAAGTTTCATTCTGAATGCTAAGGTAATTTTTTACAAAGTTTAACTGTATATTACTATGTTACTATGTTTAATAAATTTATTTTAAAACAACTATCAATAAACTAAAGTTTTTTGCAATAATACTAATGATTATCACTTGTGTAAAATTTATAAAAAACATATTTTCTTATCAATGTTTTTAAGTCATTTTAGTAACTTATATAAAATGGTTATACAATAATACATTTTAATTAAATTATGAATCTTTTAAAGGATATTGTTAACAAATTTATTTTTTAGTTATTTATAGGTTACCTTACTATGTTAAAAAAAAATTGTTATTGCCCCACAAAAATATCTTTTTATAGATGTTACAATCTCTTAATTATATGATAGGTCACTTATTTTAGTAAAATCTATTGCTTCTGTCATTTCCATTTTTAAATTTTTTTAAAAGACTTTGTATCAAAAAATAAGGATTGAATTATTATTAATTGTCCTAAACTTGCATAGTTTCTTCACATACTAATTTCTTATGTTGATATTTTCTATATGTATTAAAAATATATAGTTTCAACTAATTTTTAGGAAAACCTTTTCGTATTCGAAAATAATTTCTAAACCTGTTTATTTTATAACGATATTATCAGAAAATTTTAAAAGATTTGAATTTATATAAAGGCAAAGCAATAATAATTTTTTTTACCTAATTTTTTAAAACCACAATAATGAATGGAAAAAATAAATAATGTTTTAAAAAGTTACTTACTTTCCTGAAATTCTAACTTATCTTGTTGAAATTTAAAAACTTATAACAATGATTACCTTTCTTTGTTTCTTTTTTTAATTTTATTTTATAGATTATTGATATTTTTATTATAAAACAATATATAAAAGTAATTATTTTATTAAAAGTAATTAAACCAAATAAAGCCTTTTAAGTTTTATTTTTAAAATTTAATAAAAAATGACAAAATTTATAAAATAAAATTAACATTTTTTATTTGGATACACATATATATATATTTAATCAAAAATGTATAGAAATTGATACCATTTTGCTGTTTTTTAATATATATTATAAAATAAAATATCTGTATAATAGTGATAATTATATATATATATAATAAAAAATAATGCAGCAAAACTTTTTATCAGTATGGTGGAAACTATTTTAAGACTTTAATTTACATTGTATATTTGTGTTCTTTATAAATAAAATTAATTGGCTATTTAGAAATGAGTGAAAAATTATGTAATACACATTTATATATGTTTTTTTTTCTCTTTACATTTATATGATTTTTATAAGTTTATCTTTTTCTTTTTTTTTTAATTTTGGGTAAAAAACGAATGGAAGGAAAAAGAGACAAAGGGAAAAGAGAGGATAACTTTTTTTTTCTTATATATTATATTTGTAAGTAATTGGATTATTTTTTTTTATAATTGGTTCTAGTTAATTATATATATATAAAGTAGATGTTGTAAGTACGCAATGTATATTGAAACTTTAAAAAATTTTTCATCATATTGATAAGGACAAAAATTATTTGTTGAAAAAAGCTTTTCTGTATTATTTTTATAATATATATATATATAATTATTGTTATTATATAATAATATTTTATTTTCTATTATATTACATGATTTATATAATAATAATAATAATAATAATAATAATAATAATAATAATAATAATAATAATAATAATAATAATTGAAACAAGTATAAGTAATACATTTGATTTATTTACAGTAATTGACAACATGCAGCAAATTATATATTATTTACCGTTTTAAAAGTTAAAATCCGTTATGATTTATTATTCATGCACATATTTACACACATATGTATATTGAAACGACCCTAATTTAAAGTCGGATTATCTATAAGGCTAACATGTGTAATTAGATAAATTATTATTATTACATGAGTTATTGAAATGAATTAGCTGGTGTTTTTAGATTTAAAAAAAATTGAAAATATTAAGTAATACGTAAATTAAAAAATAAGCCAATAGACAAATTTCTGTAGAAATTAATTATATTTTATTTATATACATATTCTATTAATCTAAAATAGAAAATCTGTATCTTGTTCATTAAAAATCTTCTTTGACATTATCAATATAGGTTTCTTTTTATACCGAATAAATAACTCACAGTGCGAGTGCGTAGTTTTATAAATAAGAAAGGTTAAGTCGGTAAGATAATTATGCTTTTTTGATCAACATTATAACAAGTTTAATTTTTAACAAACTTAATGGTTTTATATAATAGACTAAACAAACTTTTTATTTTAATCTGCATATATATAAATATTTGACAAACATAATATAATGGTCTTTTTAGTTCACATCATTATTTAATATATAACTATTAAGTATGAACTGTCATAAAATACAATACAATAATAATAAAAAAGAATTAAAAAGTTTTGTTTTTATATTATAGATATATAAATAAGGCTGGGTAACGATCAATAATATAATCACAAAGGATAGAGACATAACTATTTTCAATTTTTGTCTGGTTAAAATCATATTTCTATCGTTGATGGTGTCAAATCATTAAAATAATGTATGTGTAAAAAACGCATGAAATTAAAGTTATATATGATTTTTTATGAAGTTTAGTGACTTAATTATATGTTTATTAGTTTTAGTGTTAATTATTTGATGGAGTATTTTCATCATCTCATATTAAGTCTTTAAAAAAAAATTAAACTTTATGTTAGGTGCTAGTCCTTTATCTTCTTCTGTTGTTGTGACCAATAACAGTACTAGAATGAGAATCAAATCTGAACCTTTAGATTCTAGAATAGTGAATTTTAAGGTAATTCTTTAACCAAATAAGCTATTTTGACAAAAGTAACAGTCAGTAGAATTTTCAAATACTTATCTATGCGAGTCCTATTTTTTTTCTCTTTTTTCTTAAGTATTAGGTTAATTAGTGGTTGCTAGTTACTATGAAGTGGTTAAGAAATTGTTTCCAACCTCCTCTATTTTTTTAAACACCAGCGTTTGTCTATAAAAGAATAAAATAATATAAAATTTTACAAATAATTCTTTATTTTGATTTACTTGATTAATAAGTCGATTACAAAGATTAAATTTATAAAAGCAAAACATAAATTATGTCTTTATGATATTTTTTTTTGCCTGACAACAAATTTATATATGCTTTCTGATTTTCTAAAACCTTATCTAGTTTTTGATAACAACTGGCATATTCTAAAAATAAACTTTTTAATAAAATTCATGAAAATATTTTAACTGAAATAGAAACAATGATACCTTCATAGTTTATACACTGAAAAAAAAAATATCAATAGGATCAGGTGCATCAATTTTGGTCACCAAACTTTTAATAATAGTTTTGAAGCTAACATATAATCATCATATTTTAAGCATTCAACGGATATCTCATGATTACTTCATTCTTTCTATTTTTAAGATAATAAAGAGCATTTAAAAACTTATCAAATGGAACAATTTTGGTAAATCTAAATACATAAATAGATGTGCCATATTAAGTACAATAATTTTATAATTCTATATTATTATACAAAAGTTTGTCAAAATACTGCTACCATCTATTTAGTATACCATCATTATTATGTTAAAAAATAATAACTATTATACTCCAAGAAATGGATCTATTTATCTGAAATGGATGGCGTTAAAGTTGTGAGAGGAGGAAGTTTGGCAATGGTAAATGAAAATGTAAAAATTTACTCTAGATAAATACTTTTCATATAATATATATATATATATATGATATAGTTTTCTATAATATATATATATATATATGAGATAGTGACCTGGGCCATCTGAAAAGGGCTGGTTCAGCACTAAATGCATCTTGGAGGTCATTTGTCTTTTATTATATCTTTATTTAAGTGAATTTAAAAAGAATAGGGGGAGTATGGAGGTGTTTATTATATCTATAATATGAAAAGGCATGCAAAAAAAAAATTAGAATAATAGTACTAAACTAACTTTCTAGTACAGAATAACATCATCCAGTTGACAGTCCATATATATAGTGGTTGGAAAATATGTAAATTTGTTCCAATATGCACATTATATAGTAATAAAATTATCATATCGTTTTTTATGAGTGGGTGCATAAAAACTGTATCATCTAAACTAACCAAAGTGAATCAGTTTTAAGTCTTCTAGTGAGATATTGACCGTTTATTCTTAAATTTCTACATTATTTATATTTCTCCACAATTCTCTTTATTATTTAGCTACTCAGCAAAAGTCAACTATGTTATGATAAATCAACATATTTTAAATGATAAACTATCAGAATAAGTTCTTCAGGAGAGTTGAATATTTTTAACTTTGTGGAATAGCAATGTAGTTTCTTTAGAGTATTAAACACATTCTATAAAAGGTAAAGAGAATCCATATCCCATTTACGATCTTATACATCCTGTCCAATATTATAAATGTAGAGATTACACAGGTAATTAATAATCATATGCCAGTAATATGTAATTAATTGAGCTAACTTCAGTGCATCACTGCAGGCATAATTTAAAATAAATGTTATTTATCTTAAAAGATATATCAGTTTTTTATAAGATATAATCATGTATACTTAAAAGTATACTAAATATTTGAACTGCGGCTGATATTAGTATATGGACGTTTTTGGATAAAGTTCTTTTTGATAATCTATGCATTAAGGCTCAGATCTTAAAAGCCGACAAAACATTGAAAAAATAATGTTATTAAACTGGATGTCAAAATATTTTTTATCTTTATATTCTGATTTTAAATATTTTATTCATATTGATGACATGCATAAAAAAAGGTCAAAAAATAAAAAAAATAAAAAAAAATAAAAACGTCAGGCAAAAATTTAATGGGAGGAGAGATCAAAAGTCAAAAAATCTAAGACGAAATAATTATAAAAGTAATTTATTGTGATGTCAAGCGTTGTTAGCCAAGAAGTCATCGCCGCAGCCTTGCAAGCAAGTAGTTGGTTGTGGTTTCGCCTCCCGGACGATACTATGACATATGAGGAAAAAAAAGAAAGTAATTTATTGTGTCACAATTCTCAAACTTCAAAGGTTATTCTTTTATATCAACTATTTCAAAATGAAAAAAAAAAGCAAATTGGATTAATTATATATGATTAGCAAGTCAATCAATGTAACTTACGATAGGGTAACATATCATTATAATTTTAATATGATTATTATTTTAAGTTTATATTATTTATCTTTACTTTCATATCTTCCTTTTCATTATGGGATATTTAAAATATCTTTAGATATAAGTGACGTCAATGTAAGGGAAATTATCTAAAGCTTTATGTAAGTGGATTAACAATTTTTCCCTTTTACTTTTTGCTAAAACTAAAAATTCTAAAATTTCAACATAAATCTGAACTACTGATGTTGGAATACTGGTTCTCAATAAGTTGCTGCTTAAAGCTCTTCAGATCCTATCTTTTTTTTTCCATATGTCATAGCATCGGCCGGGACGCGAACCCACAACCGTCTGCAACCAACTACTTGCTTGCAAGGCCGCTGCGATAACATCTCGGCTAACAACGCTTGACTTCAGATTCTATCTTTGTATCAGTATTAGTCAATTTTCATTTTTTTATAATCCTATCAATAGTATTGCCATTATTTATATAACAAGTTGATGTAATTATCCAATTTGATTAATTAGATCAATCAAACTTTAATTATACGATTGGTAATATATCATGCATTTTTTTTGTTAAAAATATCATTATTAATAAATGCAACCTTCAAAGTATAAAGATATATTTTTAAGAATCATGTTACTTTTTATCTTAAAGAGCTTTCAATATTATAGGAACTTTTTTATTTCTCTGATCTCCACTGTATAAAAAAGACAAAAGAAAAAAAAATAGTACTATATTAGAGATAAGTTTTGCAATGATTACCCAAACCAATCTATGAAACATAAAATGTTCAGAAAACATGCTCATCCTATGCTGTCAGTATGACTACTGCTAAGTTATCTTTTTCCACCAAAAATTTATTTTTGAAATATGAGCAGACAGATTTTTCTGCAAATTCTATATTGCTAAATAAGCTCCACTTTCATTTTACATTTTGGACTTTATAAAATGTCACATTCAGTGACTTGTTTTAAAAAAGATAAAATTCACTAATATTAAATTGGTGCTGATTAGTGGGTGCAATCCAGTGCTTTTATTGTTGAAGATTAATAGCCAAAAATAAATTTAGAAATATAGATGAGGCATTACTATCTAGAATTTATGGACTACTCAATTTCATTACAGGTTGGCTTTGGAATAGAGTATAGAAATACTATCCCTGGGGTAATGTATATTATTTTTTGTTTTTATAAAAAGTTCTATATAGGTCAAAATCGTTTTAGGTTAAATGAAAGAATAAAAATTCATAAAAGTAGAATTAAAAATAAATATTTTAATTCTGCCTTGATAGAGTCATACAATATTTTGTTTCATATAAATAATAAATAACTATAAAATAAGGAATAATGAAAGAAGAAGAAAAATATTATTACTAATATAATTCTTATTAAATAAATTAAATAATTGTTATAAAATAAGGTAATAACCAGAATATTGCATACAAAAAATTATAAAAGTGAAACTATATGAATTACAAAGCAGAATTGTTAGAATTAGCTAACTTATTATATTTGTTATTATTGTCTGAAATAACATATAATAACATAGTTCATTATAAAAATTAAAATGTAATATTTAATAAACTACTATTATAGTTAATAAAATTCTTCTTACTTATTTCTATTTTATAATCATTTTCAGCCATGATATAGTACTACTGTCTTCAGATTGTCTTCACAACATACAAACACACTTCTTTATTTCATTCATGCATCTTATTTTTAGCCTCTTTCTAGATTTTTTTTTACAGTCTCTTGAGATTCAATTTAAAACTTCAACTATCTATCTGTTATCATCTCTTTTAGCAGTTTATACAGCCCAGTTCTGTTTTAATCTTTAATTTTTTAATAATATCAGTGATGTCTTACTGATATTATCAATCTTTTCTCTAAAATTTCTGTATTGAACTTCTATTAAACACCTATTTTAGAATCTTTAATAGAACTGATAAAACATATTCATTAACAATCTTTCTTTTCAAACACATAAGCATATTTTCTTTAATAGTATATTACTTTTATCAAAAGCAGACATCTAAGTTTAATTCTAAAGATAATTTTAGCCATTAAGTTTCCATCTATATTAATAATCTGATACAGATGTATGTAGTTGTTAACTTTTTTAAATTAATCATTATCAATCTTTATTTTCTTTTTCAGAAAATATCCATTGAACATTGTTCTAGCTATTTTAGCATTTACCTTTAGTCATACTTTTTTTTATCTGATAACTCTAGCAACATTTCTGAAGCATTATTTGCAAATGCAATCATATCATATGTTGCTTTAAATAATCTCTATTTAGTTTTACTTTCTTAGATTTTCATTTTAATCCATAAAACATTTTTTTCAAACTTTCTATTAAGAATTTTGAAGATAGAAAACATCTCAACATATACTTTTCTCAATGTTACTCATCTTAGTGTCATCATATAATCTTATCATTGTTGTTGTACTTTGATAAATAGTCTTTACATTATGAAAATATCCAATATCTATATTAGAATGAGCCATTGCTTTAATCACTAAAGAAACCATTATAGAAGAATCAAGCTTTTTCATAATCTACAAATTCAAAGCATATTGGCAATTTATATTCATTGATGTTTTCTATAACTTCTCTCAATATTTGAATATGATCCTCTTCACTAAAACCACTTTTAATTCCAACTTGTTCTTTCTGTTGGCTTGAATCCACCGATATAGACTGTTGATATTGTATGGGTAAAGATTTTGTATTAAACTAATAAAAGAATGATAGGTCTGTAATTTATAATATCTTTTTTATCACTTTTATTTGGTATATCATTATTGTTTCATCATTTAGTATACAACTTTGATAATAATATTTCTATTTCAATATTTGCTTCTTTTAAAATATCAATAATAATTCCATTATTTTATGAAGCTGATTTCTTCTATAGGTTTAATTAGACTCTTCTTTATTTAGAATATTGACAATTTAGCAAATGTATAAATATAGAGAATAGTTTATTTTCGTGCTCTAAATAAATTTTATATAACCCAATTATATACTTCATAATTTATTTTTTTCTGTTCCTAAGAGTTGCATTTTTTTTCATATTGTAAATATACTTTTTCTTCCCATACCAAAATGATTTAAGCTTTTGAGAGCTTGTCTATTTCCATCATCTATCATTAAATTTTGAATGTCTAAAAAATTTTATTTTATTTAAATTTTTCCAATTGCAAATTAACTATTAGTAATACACCAAGACAACACAGGTTAGTAGATTACCCAGCTTTCCCAGTAGTATTATCCTTCTCTATTCTTCTTGTGTTTCTGGACTTCCTAGTGATAATGTTTGCATAGGAATTGAACTTTCATCTTTAAATTTTTGAATATCGAATTTTTATACTATTTACAGCTTTCCTTACCACTTCATAATTATATCTTTTCTTATATATAATTAAACTTTTTTCCATATATATATATATATCATTTTACAAAATTCTAGATATTCAATTCCACTTAATGTATCATTTTTAAAAATTTTCGAATTTTTTCTTTTTATCATACATTCTCTTATCTCTGTCAAAAATGTATTGGTAAATTGCTACTTTTTTATACTAGCTATATTTGATGCATTCCTAATAGAGTATCAATCAGTTCTCTTCTTATTGATCACAGTCAAGTCTGAACCATCTTCAAAAACTGATAAAATTTTAAAACGATTTGGAAGTTCTCATCTGAATAAATTAGTGCTTCTTGAAATTAGGAATATCTATTGTTAAAATTGTGTTTATTAATAATTTTGGTCTCTCTAGTTTTGTTATCTATCTCACTAAACGATCATTTTCTGTGTACAATTCCTTAAGAACATTACAATTGTTGAAATACATATTTTCTGTTAGCTAAAATTTAGTCCAATTCTGCTGTACTTTCATTTGTTTGATTTCATGTCTATTTATATTTAGCACCTTTAAGATAGAAAGAATTAACAATGTACCGTTTTTTTATTTTTGCTAATTCCACGTGTCTGTTTTCTTTCTCAATTCTATCACCATAACCAAATTTACTTACAACACTTTTATCCTATCATTAAAACTCTCATGACAATTTTAAAATGTTATTTGGCTAATCCAAATCACTTTGTTACATTTTTATTTACCATTGTCAAACTCTCTCCACTTACAACTTTGACGTCATCCATTTCAGATAAATACACTAATGATTATTACTAATCATTTTCAAAACTAGAGATTATCTCTAGCACTGATATAAACTTTAAACCTCAGTTAAAGATTAATATATCTGATTTTTTTTTTTAATTTGTACACACGGAGTTATTCACTTTTCTCTATCCCGTATGTAATATCTTTATAGATATAATAAACACCTCAACACTTCTATTATATCTATAAAGATATTAAATACGGGACAGAGAAAAATGAATAACTCCGTGTGTGTAAATTAAAAAAAAACAACATATATATTAATCTTTAACTGAGGTTTAAAGTTTGTATCTGTGCTAGAGATAATCTCTAGTTTCGAAAATGATTAGTAATAATCATTAGTATATTTATCTGAAATGGATGGTGTCAAAATTGTGAGTGGAGGGAGTTTGACAATGGTAAATGAAAATGTAACAATTTACTCTAGATAAATAATTTGCATATAATAAAGATATATATGAGAGATAGTGACCTGGGCCAACTGATGAGTGCTGGTTCAGCATGAAATACATCTTGGGAGTCATTTGCCTTTTATTGTATCTTTATTTATATGAATTTGAAAAGAATAGGGAAGTGTGGAGGTGTTTATTATATCTACAAAATCACCTTCTATATCTATATAAAAAAAATCTATACTTCTTCATCGCAATTAGAACTTGTTAGGATGTAAACATGAGTATCTATCTGCATTTGATATCTTTTATTAATATGAATAACTAATATTGTCATTCTATTTAATATTCTATAAATCTCCACAATACTTGTTTTTCAATTTTTTGTTTATAATAAATCTCACACCATTTATGCTTCCAATAGTAATATTTTTGTAGTAACTATATGTTCACTTTTTAAAATCAATTTTCTCTTCTTCTTTTCTTATAACTTCATAAATTTCAACAATACCCTATTTAATATTAACCTGTTCTTCCAATTCTTAAAATTTCTTTCACACTAAAATAATCTGCAGTTGTATGTACTTAAGTAAAAGATCGTCATCGAATGACAGTCTTACAATCAAGATTTTTAGCATCTTCTACCTTTGATTACCAATCGCTGATTTGGCTAATGACTTTATAGATTCCAGAAAATAAGGTCATAATTTAGTTTTGTCTTTCATGAATGTAAATGTTTATTAAAAAATCTTTCACATAGAGATTTATCATGCCTTCAAAAAAAACTCTACCATATTGCAGTTAAAAAACTATGAGGCAACTGAAAAGACTAACTCAGATATAAAAAGCTAATGAACTTACTATTTTTATTGATGTATGTTGGCAAAAAAGCCCTTCAAGTTCGTTTATACTATGAATAATCCATAATAAAAATATTTGCAATAATAGGAATGTATGGTGGGGCATTAGGAATTTGCCTTGTTCTTGTTTTGAGCACTCAAAAAAAAAATCAAAGAATCTTTCAGTTAAAAGCAAATTCTTTTTTGAAGCTTTTCTTTATGAATATAAAATATTCAAATATAAGTATATTGTCTATACTAAACTTAATATAATTAAAAGAGACTTGAACTCAGACTTTCAAGCTCCCTACAGTTATGCATTCCATCTTGTACAACTGATCAATTGACCACATACATATGAAAAAGATTTATGATCTGCAATATATATATATATATATATATATATATATATATATATATATATATATATATATATATATATATTGTGCTGAATCATCACTCACCAGTTGTATACCAGATCACTATCTCTCACACATATATACAATCAGTGCTCAGTTTATATTAAGATAGCAAATCATCAAACTTTAATGGTCAAGCTATAATCACATTTTCAATGATATGGATGGCTGAAGAGTTGGAGGATGAGAAGATTGAATCTTGTCCATTAAAGTTTGATGATTTTCTATCTTAATATAATCTGAGCCCTGATTGTTATATGTGTGGGAGATGATCATTTGGACTAATTGATAAATGCCCTATATATATATATATAATTGAAATAATAAATTTAACGGT
The DNA here is from genome assembly GCA_028023455.1 of Epiperipatus broadwayi. Classification (NCBI taxonomy): domain Eukaryota; kingdom Metazoa; phylum Onychophora; class Udeonychophora; order Euonychophora; family Peripatidae; genus Epiperipatus; species Epiperipatus broadwayi. Next base: position 6,764,857 of record JAQFVV010000025.1, on the reverse strand, counting down.
TAACAAACTATTACAAACAATCCTTGTTAGTTAAAATTATTTTGTTTGAATCTATTTACAAAAATATATCACAGTCGTAATATATTTTTGATTTAAAATAAAATTCATATTCGTTTAGTAGATAGATTCAAATATTGAAATTTAAAAACTAAAATAATTTTCTTTTGAATTTAAAATCATGCCATATATTTTCTGTTAGAATAAATGAGGGCTGGTAGGAACAATAGTTTTAATTATTATCTAAATATACAGCAGATGTCCACTAAAGGTTTTCTTGCAATTAATAAAAGTTATTTTAATTAAATCAAGTTTGTAATTTGAATGTCAACAAGGAAGTTAACAATAGAAATTAATTAAAATTTTGTTGAATTCCTTTAGACATTCAGATAGGATTAATTACAACTGATAACTAAGCAAAGTCTGAAATGCTCCAGGGCAGTTGTATTGTTCAATTCCACTATAAAAAAGAGGGATTTCTTTTGTTCTCTATTCTAGTGATTTGCTAATGAAATGATTCTAGTGAAATTATTCTAGTAAAATATTCTAGTGATATTTCAGCAAATGTTTCTAGTGAAAATATTCTAGAGAAATATTCTAGTGAAAATATTCTAGTAAAATATTCTTCGAGCAAGATTTCAAAAATATATTTTCATGAAATTTTTAGCTACGTGCCTGCGAACTTAAATTTGAAGCCGAGTTTTCACCTCCAAATTAATTGACCATGTTTACAGTTTCACCTATGAATCACCCAACCTTCAAAATTGCTAACCTTGAAATAATGGAGTAGAGCCGGCAAGAAGGCTATTTTCCTTTCAGGAATGACCAGCCGCTGCTCTAGACCATCAAAAGCTATCACATAAGGAACCCTGAAACTGCTGCCAAAAATATGAACAATTCCAGATTTTGCTGCTGAATTGTATAAAACCTGCCGACCATCAATCTACCTGCAAATGCTTCTCCAGAGGTAACCCAAATTAACCCAAGAGTTCTCGTGATTCCTAACAAACATGCTATAGCTATTTTAAATTGTTTTTCTTTTATTTCACTTGACTTTATTATGTATTCCTTTAACGTGTTCTAATATAATCAACAGTTTTGCTCTCTATCCTTGGGTTAATATTTTCTATTTATTAATCTTTCTTTTATTTTATTATGATAATGTGTCAGAATAGTCTTTGACCGGATGAATTATTCCCTTTGTTGAAAGTAAGAGTAAGGCATATTTTAAATTTATAACTAGTTCCCAATTTTATTATCTCGCAAATCACTCATTCGAGGACTATTCTAATCTTCTTTAATAGGTATAATAATTAGTTTAAAATCTACATTTTATCGATTTTAACCTAATATGAGAGTATGTGTGAGGTCAATGATTAAATGTGTCCCAAATGCATGATTGCGTAAATAAATCTATGCTTTCTTTTCAAACCTGCAAGTGTGCATTTTCCTATTTTTAAAATATTCTACTTTAATTTCAAAGTTTGTAATTGACGTTGAGAATGTGCGGACCCTTTTAAATGAATTTCTGGGAATTTGATTGGGCATTTTTCTCAATCTAAGTGAATCCATCTTGTATGTTTTATATACATTAGTCTAGTATTGCTGGTAAATGAATTGGTTGTTGAGACCGCTTTGTTCTTCTTTCCAAGGATTTTAAATGGCCAAATCCATTCTCTTTTCACTTCCTGTGGTTCCCAGGCAGAGTGTGTACTCAAATGTCACACCTGGGAATTAGATGCAGCCATCACCCAGCCACTAAGTTGTGGATGAGTCCAAGCTTTGGCTGTCTGTGACAACACATTCCTAAGGGTCAGAGGTGAGATACCCTCTATAGTCATTCCAAATATTTCCCATTATTTTATATATAATTTTACAAAGCATCCGTGACTTAAATGTGTCACACCCTCCATCCTTTAATAAATTCATTATTAGCAATACCAACCTCCTATCTAAATTAATTATAATTATAAAATAAATGCCTTGATCACATCCCCACTTTATTGCTTAGTAAGCTTTTGTCCATGCTATTCTCAAAATCAATAAATATTCTATAACCCTTAATTTTCAAATGTTTTATTAAACTTTTATAATTACTCAAAGCACCTCGCACATGTTCCCATCTTTTTTAAGCACATTATTGTAATATTATATTAGCCTGATGGATAGAATATATTTTCTTTAAAACCTTTTTGTCATTTAATGGAATGTAATGCCAACAATTATTTAGTAAGCGTCCCTGTCTCATATAAGCAGATAATGGCATTATATATATATATATTTCTATATAAATAAATCTTTGAAATCATTTAAAACTAATTTTGATCTTTTATTTTATTGATTCCTATCACTGTCTCGATCTATATATCTATTTTCTACATTTCTTTTGTACATCCATAGACATTAATTAGCAACCCAAACTTATCTTAGTATAGAGTCTCTTGGTTTCTCCCTGATCACCAGGCACTGGTAAAAGGTTATACTAGTAGTAGCATCAGATGTGTTATCACATAGGTCGCACTGTGAAATTTGGACTTTAGATTCAAACTTAGTATATTTAGAAGGAAACCCCTCCTAGAATGTTCAGTTTCATGTTTGGGGTTTGAATTCTGCAGTGTGTTAGCGAGACAGACGATTCTGACCATTACAATATATATATATTGTAGATCATTTATCTTTTTCACATGTATACAATATATATATATTGTAGATCATTTATCTTTTTCACATGTATGTGGGCATCTATATTAGTTGTATAAGATGGAGTGCATAGCTTAGGAGCTTAAAAATCTGAGTTCAAATCCCTTCTAATTACATTAACTTTAGTATAGACAATATACTTACATTTGAATATTGCATATTCAGCCTATATTCAGTTTATTCTTATTCTGTGTATTTAATTGGATGTATTAAAGTCCTATGTATAAGGGGGCAGAGTGACTTACAGTCAACATGGGTATGACAATAATATTAACATTAACAATAGCTTTGAGTGTTACATCATCAGATTTTTAATGATACAGATGGCTGAAGAGTTGTTGGGTGGAGAAGATTGAAGATTGTCCATTAGGGTTTGATAATTTGCTATCTTAATATAAACTGAGCACTGGTTGTATATATGTGAGAGAGATTGTGATCTGGACCAATTGATGAGTGCTAGTTCAGCATGAAATACTTATATTGGAGATCATTTATCTTTTTCATATGTATGTTGTCATATGTAGCAGTTGTATAAGATAGAGTGCATAGCTGTAGGAAGCTTAAAAGTCTGAATTTAAGTTCCTTTTAAATATATATGTGTGTATGTATGTTGTGTGTACATGTATTGTCAGAAGTTTACCTAAAAATTTAAATATTTACTTTAAAAACATCGATTTATTTTAAATAAAAAATAAAATTTCTTATAATTGTTATTAATTTTAGAAAATAAATGTTGAAAACAATTTTTTTCAAATTTTTTTAGAAAAAATCCTAATTTAATTATTTGCATAAAATAATTACACGCATCAATATTTATTTGCCAAAAAAAAAAAGTTCTATGATTTAATAATGATATTTGATAACTATTTATATATATATAATTAAAAATTCAATCTTACATTTTAAACGTAATAAATTTTAAATTAAAATTTCATAGTATATATATAAAAAAATAGTATACAAATCACTTCTACGAGGGAGATGTTTATAGGTTAGCATTTATCATAATAATTGCTTTCTCCACAACTATTTAAATAATTATTAATCACTTTTATTAGGATTGGCAGAGTAGATTTGTTTAAATAATATCAACTAAATACAAAAGAAAAGAAATCAAATATAGCATTTTAAAAGCGTTATAAACTTGACCTAAATAAGTAGACGTGAATGGCAATAATGCATTGCAGAACATTTTAGAATGTTTTGACCAATGTCTACAACTATATATTGCAATTATAAAAGTAAAATTTGATTGTAATTTCTGAAATATATTATAATAATCAGACAAAGATTCTCTTTTAAATAAACTACTTTCAATATGGCTGCTATGTTCTAGGAATGATGGAGCAAAGAATTTTAATGATATGTTAAGGTATTTTTGTTAATTCAGTTGAGTGCTACCAGATTTTACTAGAATCTAGAAAATTATTTATTCCATTTCTATATTATTAAATCAAACAATCATTGAATAGTTAGTTACCTTTGAATACTTCTTATTCTTCTTCATTTGTCTATAATCATTTTTAATAAATTGTCTGGCATAAGTCAGGAACTCATGATTATTTTTATTAATTAAGCAACGACTAATAAATTTATTTATCCATAATAACATTTATAAAATTATGCTTAGTTAATGATTCAATATTTGACATATATCTTCCTCTAAATCAGTGGTCTTCAACCACCAGGCCATGGACCAGCACCAGGCCGCAGAAGGTTTTTGCTGGTCCATGCTAGACTGGCAAAAAAGTTTGTAATAACAATATAATAAGATTTTAAACTTTTAATTAATATAAACAACTTTTATTTATTTTTTCAACGCACTTTTACCTGATTAAAAAAAAAAGAAACAGAATAAAAACAAAATCTAATCAATCATACATAAATTAATTTGTTTTTCTAGTTATCACAGATGTTTATGGGGGGGGGGGATAGAATTAACTTTTTTTATTACTTTTCTAAAAAAATTCAAAATTTAAAAAAAAAAAAGTTTTTTATTATACAAACTCCATATATATATATATATAACTTCAACTAAGGCTAAGCTGTTTACATCTTAAAAAAATTATCTATAGACTTCTGCCGGTCCATGAAACTTTATCCTTATTTTTACCGGTCTGCAGGGGTGAAAAGATTGAAGACCACTGCTCTAAATATCAGAATGAATCGAATCTTCATTTATGATTATCTTTTTCTAATTGCATTATTCTCAACCTTAAATTTCATGTCCCTTTCTAATATTTATTATATATTGGCTTTAAAATTAGATGAATGATGTCATTATACATATTATTATGACTTTAGCTTACTTGCTCCTGAGTTTGAAGTGCAATATCTTGGAAACAAACTTTTATATAAAATTCCTTCATAATCAACATAGTATCTTATTAATATTTTAAAAAAGTTAATAATCATCTAAAATCATCATCAAGTTTAATAACCTGCTTAAGCTATTTAACACATTGAAATGTACTAAAATTTTAACATATTATGAAAGGAATCTATTGAATGAAGTGATGCCATCATGTCACTAAACAACATAACAATGTTTATATACAAACAATACAGTTTTTTTTAGCCATAAGATCAGCCATACCAAAAAAACATCTTTGTGAAGGTACATATAACAGGGCAGAGTTAACATATGCAGTAACTAACTTTATCATAAACATATTAATATAATATTTATTATTTGGTACAGGATCTGGTTATCTGCCATGAAAACTAAATAAAAGAATTTAAATCAATATCATTTCTTTGATTATATGAATGGATATGGCTAATAGTAAATAAATTTCCCATCATAAATAACAATGATTATATTACAGTTTATATTAGCATATGGTATAAATTTATAATTACAACTTTAAATTATCATAATAGATTTCTAACTATAAGATCTTTCCATTGACTCATTGTAAATTGAAAGATTTCACGAGTATTAATGTGTAATAAGAAATGTGGACTTAATCAGTGAAGTATGGAATAGCTTTATGCTCTCAGATCTAACCGCTTCAGCGTCACCTATTTAAATAGAAAGTAGCTTGAAGTAAAGAAGGTTCCCCTCTTTTCTTCCAAAGTGTAAGCTTGTGGTTAAGACCTATAGAGGTCCCTAATATCGCATTTTTACATGCATATTCTTGAGGTTACAGCCTCAGTAAATATAAATGCATATGCAACCTCTCATTCAATTCCCTAATATCCATCTGCATACATTCAACAATATCTGATATCCACATTATGCATTAGAAATGACATAAATTATTTTGATTAATATGAATTTTTATTATTCAATGCCTTCTTTTACTTTGACTTTATAATGTTTAAAAAAGTGAGATTCTAAACAGTTAAAAGTGTTTATATATTTTTTTCAAAATTAACTAATTTATTTCCGAAGTCATACATTTCAAGAGATCTAACTGTACTTTGTTAACATAAACTCCCACACACACATATTACCATTAAATAAAATTTATTGTTCGTAATTAATTAAATCCTAAATAAATTCTTATATATATATAAAGCTCATTTTAATTTTATCTCAGATATTTCTTTATATTTAAATTACTATCATTCCTTGTGAAAGTAAATAACATTCATGAGAAGTATTCTTTAGTATTAAATAACACCTTTTCCAAAAATAGCATATAAATTATAATAAATCCATTATATTATTATTGGGCTCTTCAACTACCATTAAATTATTATGGCAAAGTAGCATAATTACTTATTTGACCCCCCCCCCCACACTCTCAATGTATATTCTTAAGATGTTGGAATGTCTATTAATCGTAATAATAGTGAAGTGAACATAATGAATAATAAAAGAAAAATCATTATCTTAAACAGAAACATAAAATTAAAGAGAAAGAAAATCTTTTTTTATAAAAAAAAAAAAGTGTCCAAAATAAAACAAATTTACATTTGGACACCTTTTATCAAATCTTTAACCTGTTTATCAGCAAACTCTATCTCTCTATATTGAATAGACTCTAGGGAGAAATTTGTCCATAGTCCCCCATATTGCAACATTTTATTTTTACAATTAAATCTTTTATCTATATAATATATTGATATTATTTAAAATTATATTTGATATCTTAAAAATATGAAAATAAATTTGTAAATGAAGTTCTTATCTATAACAATGGAGCTTGACATTATTGGATGAATTTATCTATTCAAAAAGTTAGAAGAACAAAATATTAGATCATTATTGGACACATTTTTTATTTAAAAAGTTATTAGAATGAAATATTAGATTTTTTAATTATATATTATTAAAATAAAGATAAATTCAGGCTTTGTTATCACCAAAGAAACTAAAAAAAAATAAAATAAAGATATTATTTATTTTTATTAAAATTGTAAAAAACTATTACTTTACCGTAGGTAATTCTAAGCTGACTTTTGAAAAATAAAGATTTTCAAAGAAAAATATTTTTGTGGTGATGTATATTTTTGCTTTAAAATAAGTCTTTTACAAAATATTGCATAAATAACAATTTAATTTACAAGTAAATTACTGAAAAGAATAATTGTTGACTATTTGACTTAAGGCTAAACATTCTGCCAATCAGAAATTCTCATTTGTTTTGATATCTAAATCCTATTTTTCATGGCATTATCATGCAAATAAATTATTGTAAATCATACATAAAGCTTTTGTCATTGCCTAAATGTTTTATATAAAGTTGATATCTTTAGATTTTTTAATAACTAATATTTTTTACAATTGGAATTGCATAAACAAGCAACTGACTGCAGATGGTGATGTAAAGTTATACATGGGCTTAAAACAACACATAATATATAATTGCAGTGCCACCAGAAGATCCAAAATCACAAAATCTACCCAAGATCATTGCTTCTATAATTCAGAGATTTAAACAATAGACTATTTTTTTCTGAAGTATTTTTTTCTATGTAAAAACTTGTAAAAAATATGTGCAATGACTTAATTTTTTCCCAGGTGATATGTGAATACTCTGTGTTCACACTATTAAATGTATTTTTCTGATATGCTTGCGACTCTTTTGTATGTCATAGTAGAGTACATTTTCCAAACTTTGATGGTTCTTGCAGTTTGAAGATAATTCACTATCAGAAAGTGTGAGTGTTAATATATTTTGCCTGATACAGGCAATATGAGAGAGACAAAAAGATTCTAAAAGCTTTATTTGATCATTCATAACTTAGTTCTCATTTTAGCTAACATTAGAATTATTCTGGCATTTCATGCAGTTGTTTTCCAAATAATTTCTTTTATAGAGCGAAAAAGAACTAGGAAAACTAATGTAGTTTGATTTCTTAAAGATGATATCAGAATAACTGAGTATAAAAAGCATAAAAATAATAAAATTAGCTATTTTTGGTTTTATATAACCTTTATAATTGATCTGCTTTTCTCATCTTAGATGGAATTTTACATATGCCATTTATTAAGTTCACACACCAATGGAGATTAATATAATTAACAATTATTTAAGCACAAGCATTTCTAATGAATATTATTGTTTTTTTTTTTTTTTTTAAAAAGCAACTTTGAGTTTGAACTTAAAACAATTACATGCTTTTCAAAAACATACTTAATCAAATTAATTAATTAAACCTTGAAATTTTGAATTTTCTTTAATCAAATATATTTAACAGAATAAAAAAAAACATTTAATTACAAGAAAGTAATGTATTTAAATTTTATTTAGATTTGACATTAGTTTTTATATATATTTAAACCATTATTTGAAATTTTAAACAACCACACACACATCATGTTTTTGCAGATTGAATTTTAAATTATTCTGACATTTACTAGCTACATTTATGACCAAAAATAAACTATATCAACAATCTCTTTGACGAATCATGTGCTGTTCTATTTTTTCTTCAGCCTGATCTTGGCAACTTGTATTAATACAACTGTATCAATCACTTCAAGGTATATATTAAATTTATCTACAATTGATACGAATTATGCATTAGTAATAGAAACCATATTATTTAATGTTTAAAAATTAAATGTTATGATTTATTGTATGTATATATGAACGAGTATTGCAAAAAACAGAAATCATTCTCTGGTGAGTGGGCGCACATTATTGTATGACTCTGCTGCTACATATAACTTGCAAGGATCTGGAATAATCTGCTAGCTAATGTCATTGAATAAAGTTGTGGTATCTATAGTAAATTTTTTTGTTAAGTGCATCTCACTTTGATTTTTGTAAAGGCTGAAAATTGAAATACTGTGAAATTCTTTTTCTGTTAAGGAAAATGCTAGAAAAAACAGGTGCAATATTTAAACAGCTTACAAGAAAGATACTTTTGAAAAAACACAAGTTTATGTATGGTTTAATGGCAGAGTTATTCAACATGTCTCTAAAAACCATAATGAATTAAATTCAATATAAAGATGCTGCTGATTTTTTTTGATTATTCACTAAGAATTTATTCATAACAGTCAGAAATTTTACCTACAAGTTCTGAAATGTTTGCATGATGTGGTGAGATGAAATTGACCTCAGTGGAGCAAAATGGGGAGTGGTGGCTTTACCATGACATCATACAAGCATAAAAAGCCTTGACTATAAAACAACTTTTAACCAAAAAACAGCATGAGGTATCTTAACCATCCACTATGAGTATCTGATTTCATTTTATGTGACTTATTTTTATTTCCTGAATAAAAAAAATTCCTAAAATGTTTTGTGAACTTGGAAGAGGCAAAAAGTGATGGAGACATTAAAACACATCTCTTTTTCAAGAGCTTCAAGACTGCTTTAAAAATGGAAACATATTTAGATTGATGAATTGCAGCAAATGGACCGTACATTGAAGATAATTCAATTTGTAACAATTAGAAATAAATACACAATTTTTAGTATAAAATTTTATTTTTATATATATTAAGATAGAGCACTATACAATCTGTAAAACAGTGCATAATTTAGAAATTGCTATTCGTCATTTGGTTATTTGCTATTATTATTTATGAAATACTATGATATGCTGCTATTATATAGATTTAAATTATTTTTCCAATCTTTTTATAGCTATTTACATTCATTTTGTGTAAAAAGTTGAATCAAAGTGCTCTTAAATTATTGACATTTATTGTAACTACTGAATGAATGTTGTACAACAAGATTCTATGAAGGCTAAGATAAAAAGAGCTTAACAAAACTAGAGGTCATTGGTTGATTGATTTCAATACAAATATGAAGAACTGTCCAAACAAAGAAAGAGAGAAAAAATTGCATAATTTTATAGTGTATTTAATTATTTATAAAAAAAAATTACAAAATATTTTAATTAAAAATATTAAAAATAAAATATATTTATGTTACCATTTAAATTTTTTTTAGAAATATATACCATTTTTAAAAATACAAATTGAGAAACTTGAAGTAACATTATAACTCAAAAGCATCAACAATTATGGTCAGACAGCTGTCAAACAATGATTGTTTTAAATTTTTGTGATAGTTTAATAAATATAAATATAATTAGTGATTTCAAACATGTATTTTATAGATTTGTTATGAATTTATAATAATTCTTTCAGGTTTAAAATTGAAATAGATTCCACAAATATTTCATTAATTTTCTTTTTATAATTGCATTATGACAAAAAACCAGTCAGTATAACATCATTATTTTCATTATGTATTTTTCATCTTTATATATTTTTTATATTTGGGAAATTCAACTATGATTTTTGAATTTTTTTCTTTGTAAACATAAAATTGTAATAAATCAAGCCCAATTTATTGATTTATAATAATAAATAAACATTTTAACATTAAGATTAAAATATTGAATTATTAAATCAAATTCTTATTAAAAGTGATTGGGAGAAAATCAATAAGAAAAAATTAATCAAGACTATTAGGTAGCCACTGTAGCATAACTTTTGATGATATATTTCACATTCATCATCATTAACAACCATTATCAATCCACTGCATGATGAAGGTCTCTCCAAGTTCAATCCATCTTCTCCGATCTTTAGCTTCTCTTCTCCACATCACCCTGCACACTTTCTTATTTCATCCATTCATCTCACATGTGGTCTTTTTCTGGGTCTTTTACAATCTCTTGGAATCCAGTTTAAGATTTCAATTGTCCATCTACTATCATCACTTCTAGCAATATGTCCAGTCCCACTCCAATCTTTTAATTTTTTCAATGAAGTCAGTAACACCTGTTTATTTTCTTACTCATACATTGCATTTTTGATCTCTTCTTGCTACTCCCAACATGTGTCTCTCCATACTTCTATGAGTCATCTGAAGTCTCTGTATTGCTCTTCTATTAAATGTCCAAGTCTCAGATCCATAAGTAAGAACTGGTAAAACACATTTGTTAAAAACCTTCCTTTTCAAACACATAGGCATATTTCCTTTTAGTATCAAGTTATTTCTATCAAAAGCACTCCAACCAAGTTTGATTCTATGATTAGTTTCCTCCATTATGTTTCCATCTGTATTAATAATCTGACCAAGATATTTGTAATTGTTAACTTCTTGTAATTCATCATAATGAATCTTTATTTTCACATTTTGGGCAAATCGATTAAACATTACTATAACCTTTTTAATATTTATCTTTAGTCCTACATTCCTACTTTCATCTGATAACTCTTGCAACATTTCCTGCAGTTCTGAAGCATTATTTGCAAAAACAACTACATCATCTGAAAAATCTAAATGACTTAAATAATCTCCATTTACTTTCACTCTTTTAGTTTCCCATTTTAATCCACAAAATATTTCTTGCAGCACTGCTGTAAAAAGTTTTGGAGATATGGAGTCACCTTGTCTTACACACTTCTCAATGTTGACTTTCCCAGTATCATTATGTAATCTAATTGTTGCTATTGCATTTTTATAAATATTCTTTACAATATGACACTATCCTAAATCTATATCTTGATGATCCAATGCTTTAATCATTGAAGAAATGTTTATTGAATTAAATGCATTTTCATAATCTACAAATCCAAAACATAATGGTAATTCATATTCATTTGTCCTTTCTATAACTTCTCTCAGTACCTGGATATCATCTACTGTACTAAAACCACTTTTAAATCCAGCTTGCTCTCTTGGTTGGTGGAAATCCAGTGTTTTCTGTAGACAAATTGTAATTATCTTGGTAAAAACTTTGTATAAAACTGATAAAAGGCTGATAGGTTTGTAATTTCGAATATCTTCTTTATCACCTTTTTTAAATATTAATATTATTACTGCATTCTTCTAATTATCTGGTATATCTTTATCATTTAGACATTTGGTATAAAACATTGCTAATTTTTTTTTTTATTTCTTCACCTGCATCTTTTAATATATCAATTATAATTCTATCATTACCTGGAGCATTTCCTTTCTTCATACATTTAATTGCATGTCTCACTTCTTTATTTAAAATTCTGGGTAATTAGGAAGATGTAATAGATATAAGAAATACTTGTTCTTTATTACTATATAATTCTTGATAGAAGTCTTCTACCCATTTCATGATGTCATCCCTCTTTTTAATAATAATTCCATCTTTTTTGCTTATTGGAGATGTAAATTTCCTACCATATATATATATATATATATATATATATAGGAAATTTACATCTCCATATCCCGATATATATATATATATATATATATATATATATATATATAATCGGGAGGTGGATTTATAAGAGATCACTTACAGGGAAATAAACAAAATCTATCTACTTTAAATAAAATAATATTATGAAATATACTTGTAAACGTTTATACAAAAATATGAGATAATTTATTCTTGATATATTTGATCTTCATCTGATGGAATGTACATATTGCTCCACCACAGCCCCTTAGGCAGAAAAGAGAGCACTCAAAGAGCATCTGTATCCAAGCCAGCAGATATATCTGTAAAATATATCTAACTGACCACATTTGAAGGACACAGATTTCTTCTCGATTTTTGAATTCAACACCTATCATTCAAAGCACTTTTTTGTTTTGAAATAAACCCCAGATGTCAGTCAGCTACAAAAACCAACATGTTTTGAATGATGGCCAACTAATTCAAAGCCTAAACATCTCATAACTAGCTCAGTCATTTATAATACAATAACAAATTATTGTTTTAACTAGTGGTAAAGAATTGACTGACAAATTTAAGCTTAACGGGTAATTTATTTTAAATATACATTTATTATTCTGTTTTAAATATTTTATAAGAGCTTAATTAATTTAGACAATGATAATTACATATACCGACTATGCACACACTCTGCATTCATGTAATAAACTATAAGATAACAAGCATTAAATAATACATGACATTTAAATACATAGGAAATCAATATAATACAACAAAAATATTCACATACATGGCATTTCAAAAACATGCACATCAATAGTTTCTTTATGCATGCTATAGAGTTCATTATTAATTGACTCTGGGAGACATCAAATTATTGCCATGGCTACTTTACTTAGAAATGGAAATAACAAAAATATCATTTGTTACCTAGGATTTGAATGTGAACTTCTTGCTGGTTGTTACTTTACATGAAAATGTTTCCAGCCAGCTGGATTTGAGGTTTTATTGAGGATGTTTAATGCTTATTATTTAGTGGGACTATTCTTGAAGACAGTTAAATATTCCTGGTGATTTTTCAAGTTATTAGGAAGGCATCACTTTACCAGGTAAATTGCTGATCTTAATAAACTAAGGGCTGAAGCAAGATCATCATTTCCTAAAAGCTGCTCAGCACTGCATGGTCTCTGGTTCTGGGTGCATAATAGATTGACTGATTGATTGACTGATTGTAATCTGAACTGAACTGTTATCTGAACTGCTTAATTAACTGGACTGCTTGTCCGATGAAAAACTGGACTATTTATTAAGATGACCTGTTATCATTTTGATGTCTTCCAGCAATATCTGTTGTTGAAATTCCTTCCTTGTTTTTAATATGCATTGTGCTGATGATCTTTTAATTACATGTTTTCATTTACTAGCCATCACAAACTTGTTGTTTTTGTGTATTTTTAATTAGTAGCCATTGCACATTTTGTTTATACATTTTAACTTCTATATCATTTTTTAGTATGTAACATGTGTCTATTTATTTTATCAACATGCACACATTTTCTTATATTTAAAATTAAATCATCATTTACACACACATATATTTCCTTCAAATAAACACATTATTTAGTTTTAAGATTACCTTTTCTGTTTTTAACTTAAAAGAGATGTTTTTTACTTATTTGAAAATCAACTACTTTTAATTTCCCCCATAAAACTATGAATTAATTGTTTCTATTACCTTTTTTTTTAAACACACACAAAAAAATCTTTAAACTTCGTTTATAAAATTTTTAATGACTAACCCTTTAAGCTTTTAGTTTTACATTTCTAAAGCAAACTGCATTTAGTTTAATAAAAAAAACTCTTTAGATTTTTATAAACTTATTTATTGATTTATTAACCTTCATGATATTTCTGATAATTTTATTTCAATAATTTTTAGACAAAATTATATATGTACAGATAAGATATCGGTACATTACACCAACCTTTGTTTGAGAGTAAAATGCATTGTTTTTGACTATTTTATCTCTGATACTTTACTTATTAAATCTGAAATATGTACTTGAATTTTTATTTTTCTAAGTTTACTTTTTTTATCTAAATTATACATGCCAAGGGCAATCTGCTTTGGTTATACTTTTCTTCATTTTATGCTGACTACATTGCTTCCAATGATCCATGTACTAGATGATGACCATGAGGACCACACTTTTTTGTGATACAGAGATATTAAAATGAGGCAGATGCAGAGTTTGCTGACTTATACTGGCTCACATGTTTATGGAACAAAGCTTCTTTTGCCAGGTTTCTACCAATTTTGGAAAAGAAAAGGTCACTGCAAATGGCAGGATTCATCTACTGTCCAATTTGATTTATGCTTTGGAACAAAATAGGAATAATATGGGGCTCTCCCCTGAAGAAATTATTCACAGCTTACTCTGGTTGTTCCCAGTGTGCATATTTATAAAAAGAATGGGGATTTTCCCCTGAGAAGTAATCCCTGACAGTCCATTATGGGTGCTAATTTCATCCAGCCAATAACTTTAACTTTTCCTAAAGTCAATCTCTATGCTTACTACCCTCCTTTCAATTAATTACAATCCCTTATACACTCCTAACTTAGATTTTTTATTTATTTATATTATTTATCCTAATCTTACAATATTATTTTAACTAATCACTTATCTTCACTTATTTACTTTAACCTTACAATATTATTGTAAATCATCATGAACATTATTTTAACATGTTTATTTATATTAATCTTACAATACTATTTTAAATCATTTCTTTAGCTCGCTTATATTAACATGCATGTATTCAGAAAAAAAAAACTATTTTATTTTATTGAGCTCCATTATTATTTTTCTACTGATATTCTTATCTTGATTACTTTAAACCATTTATTTATTTCTTTTTATTAACTTGCATGTATTCAAAACAATCTTTTATTTTATTATGCTACTTTATTTATTATTTTCTACAGATATATTATACTTATTTATTTAACTTGATTTTATTGATTTTATTTGACCTATTGTATTTATGAACATTTTTCTTTATTAATATGTGCATGGAGAAAAAAAAATCTTTTATTCAGTGAAGCTACCATTATTATTTATGAAAACAACCTATTATTTTTAGCTTTAAATAACAGATTCTCTGATTTAGGTTTATCACCTACACCAAAAGTTTTTTTTTATTAAATTCATTATCCATTTCCCATCCTTTGTTTACTTCCATTTATCACTCCATCCATTTACTAACTTTTAAACTTTATCGGGTGGTTCTTTCTTTCTTTCTACAAACTGTATAATATAAAGTAACTTTCCCCTCTTGTCTATTCCTCACTTATAATTTATTACTTTATCTCTTTACCGTTCCATCTTATTTTCGGCCTCGTAAATGAGAAAACTTTTATATTTAGCAAAACTTCATATTACTTCAATATGAGAATATTTTTTTTACTTTTTCTTTTTTTAAATCTATATTTACAATGAACATGAACATTTACTTTAACCTCTTTATTTTTACTTCCTTGTGAAAACTCCTTTACATTATCTTCTATCTTTTATCTACATTTGTTTCTACTTTTCTGTTTCAAACTATCTGATTCTAATTCAATTTTCATTTTCAAACTACTATACTTAACACTATCTCTTCTCTCTTGCTACCCTTTCTAATTTCTCCTTCCCTTCCTTACTCTCTTACTACCTCAACTTCCTTTGTCATAGTTCCTGACTTTCTTTAACAGAATCTATCTCTATGATTTCTTGGTTCTTTTCTACCTTTCCTGTTATCTCGTGTCTCATTTCTCTCACTTCTGCTCTGAGTTCATTAATTTTTCCTTTCAATTCTGCTTTGAGTTCTAGCTGACCTTGCTTGATTTCCTACATTTCTCTCATCATATTTGTCATCATTTTTCATCAACATCTGTGTTTCATATATCTCTTCTTTCTCTATTTTCTTCATTTTTAAAACAATATTTCTATTTCACTAAATTTAAATATGAACTGTTTATTTATTTTTTTACATGAAACATACGATTGACTCCACCCCCTTGTACTTTTTCTCTACCTGTTCTTAATGGTTTAACTCTGCTCAAAACATCTAACTGTCTTTAATTTAAAGAAATAATTTATTTTAAATAATGTAAATATCAAAATCTTTTTTTTATTTAAAAAAAAAATTTTGGTCAATTCTTTTTTTTTTATATACCACTTTAAAATACAATTACACAATTTAGCATTTCTTTAAATTTTTTATTTCCAAACAAGAAACAAGGTATTTAATTACTGTCACTTCTGAGGTTTTGCATCCACATTGGGAGACAATTGAACCGGGTGGTGAATTTATGAGAGAGAGATCACTTATGGGGAAGTAAACAAAATCTATCTACTTTAACTCTTTAAATAAAATAATAATATGAAATATACTTGTAAACTTTTATACAAAAATATGAGAATTTATTCTTGATATATTTGAACTTTACCTGATGCAATGTATGTATTGCTCCACCATGGCCCCTTAGGCAGAGAAGAAAGTACTCAAAGAGCACCTGTATCCAAGCCAGCAGATATATCTGTAAAATATATTTAACTGACCACATTTGAAGGAAACAGATTTCTTCTTGACTTCTGAATTCAACACCTATCATTCAAAGCATTTTTTTATCTTGGAGTAAACCTCGGGCACCAATCAGCTACAAGAACCAACATTTTTTGAATGATGGACAACTGATTCAAAGCCTAAATATCTCATAACTAGCTCAGTCATTTACAATACAATAACAAATTATTGCTTTAAGTATTGACCAACAAATTTAAGCTTAACAGTAATTTATTTTAAATATGCATTTATTATTCTATTTTAAATACTTTATAAGAGCTTAATTAATTTAAACAATGCTAATTACATGTACTGACTATGCACACACTCTGCATTCATATAATAAACTATAAGATAACAAGTATTAAATAATACATGACATTTAAATACACAAGAAATCAATATAATACAACAAATAATATTTACATACACTGCATTTCAAAAATATGCACATCAATAGTTTTTTATGCATGCTATAGAGTTCATTATTAATTGACTCTGGGAGGCTTCAAATTATTGCCATGGCTACTTTACTTAGGAATGGAAATAACAAAATGTCATTTTTTACCTAGGATTTGAATGTGGACTTCTTGCTGGTTGTTACTTTACATGAAAATGTTTTCATCCAGCTGGATTTGAGGTTTTATTGAGGTGGTTTAATGCTTATTATAGAGTGGCACTATTCTTGGAGATAGTTAAATATTCCTGGTGATTTTTCAAGTTGTTAGGAAGGCATCACATTACCAGGTAAATTGCTGATCTTAATAAACTAAGGAAGGAAGCAATGTCGTATGTTTCTAAAAGCTTCTCAGCACTGCATGGTCTCTGGTTCTGGGTACATAATAGAATGACTGATTGATTGTAATCTGAACTGAACTGTTATCTGAACTGCTTAATTAATTGAACTGGATTGCTTGTCTGATGAAAAAACTGGACTATTTATTAAGATGACCTGTTATTATTCTGATGTCCACCAGAGATATCTGTTGTTGAAATTCCTTCCTTGTTTTTACTTGCATTCCTTTGATAAGCTTTTAATTATGTGTTTTCATTTAGTAGCCATCGCAAACTTGTTGTTTTTGTGGATATTTAATTAGTAGCCATTGCTCATTTTGTTTTTACATTTTAACTCCTATATCATTTTTTAATATTTAACATTCATCTATTTATTTTATCAACATGCACACATTTGATTATTCTTAAAATTAATTTGTCATTTACACACATATATATTTCCTTCAAATAAACTCATTATTTAGTTTTAAGATTACCTTTACTTTCTTTAAATTAAAAGAGATATTTTTTACTTATTTGAAAATCAACTACTTTTAATTTTTTCTGTAAAAGTATGAATTAATTGTTTCTGTTACTTTTTTTTTTAAACACACACAAAAAAAAAAACTCTTTAAACTTTGTTTATAAAACTTTTAATGACTAACCCTTTAAACTTTTAGTTTTGCATTTCTAAAGCAAACTGCATTTACTTTAATAAAAAACACTTTAGATTTTTATAAACTTATTTATTTATTAATTAACATTCACTTTATTTCTGACAATTTTATTTTAATAATTTTTTAGACAAAATTATATATGTACAGATAAGATATTGGTACAATATATATATATATATATATAGTGCCTATTAAAATTGAAGATGCATTTCAGTATATGGCAAATCTCAGGGTTAATTTTTTTTCTTTCTTTCTTATTTGATTTTTGGATAAGTGATATGTTAAATTATGAAGTATTAACTGTGTTGCTATGACAATAATATTAATATTATTATTTATTATTAACTATATTATAAGATTATAAATTGGCTTTATTATTTTAAAAAATAAAAATAAAAATGTGAATAATAAAGTATATGGTTTGGATGAAATTATTATATTTTTGTTATATGTTTCATTTTTGTTATTGCATTCACAATAGCATATTATAAATAATATAAATAAAAATTTCGTAGTTCAAATATATATATTTCCTTTGATATATACAAAAATATATTTCCAGTGTAATATATTGAAAATATGATATAGATTGTTTAAGTTTTGTTGAAATGAAAAATAATATTGGTATTGTAAAAAGGTATGTAATATTTCTAAAATATTTATTTTATTTTTGTAAATTGAATAATACAATTTTTATTAGTCAATTGCTATGGAAATAGCTTAATGAATGAATATAAATGATTACTATGGTTACTCTGACATCAATAATAAAATACTATAAATAGGATTGAAAAATTTGAACAAAAACTTTTCGGTACTTTATAGTATGTGATCTCCGCCATTTTGAATTTCAAAAACAACCAAAAACATTGTTTGATACATCTAAGTGATAAAAAAGTATGCAAAAATGGGAAAAAATTATATCTTGGGTCACATGACTTGGAAGCAAGCCAAAAGAAGAAAAATTTAGAACTCTGGTCACATGATTATAATATCAATAATAAGCAACACATATAAATCTGAAAATTTGACAATCAGATATGAGATCACATAATAAAAAAAAGCCAAATAGAATGCATAATCAAAAAGAAAGCCAAATAGTTCACATAAAAAAATAAAAACCCAAAATATAAAAAAATTAGAAATCTGGTCAAGTAAAACCTTACAAAATAGATATGAAATCACATAATAATAACAAAAAAAGGCCAAAACATGAAAAAATTAGAACTCTGGTTACATATAGGGTATATGAGCACAGACTTTCACATGACCCACCACTCTCCACACTATCTCATAACACTGATACACTCGAACACATATGTTGAAAAGATAAATAATCACCAATATACGTATTTGATGCTAAACCAGCAATCATCAGTTGGTCCAGATTACCATCTCTACACATATATGCTATAAATGCTCAAATATATATTAAGGTAGCCAAACCTCATACTTTAATGGACTGGCTTCAATCTACTCCACACTACAACTCTTCAACCGTCCATCCAATTGAAAATCTGATGATGGAATGCTCAAAGGCCACCCTAAGGCTGAGATTCTTGTCATACCCATGTTGACCTAAGGTCAATCTGATCCCTCATGTAACTCTGGTTATGTAACTATAATATCAATTAAAATCAACACTTAGATCTGAGATCACAAAAACTATTTTAAAAATATAAAAAGCTAACATGCATTAATGAACACAGGTTACAAAGGAAATCCCATGTATTTTTAACATACAAAAAGCATCATGTATTATTGACATATAAAAAGCATAGATATTTAAAATATATAAAAAGCTAACATGCATTATTAAATCATGCCTGTTACAAAATTAATACTTAAATTCATAACTTGTAAGCCTCATTTTTGTAAACATATAAAAAGATCGATTGAAGGTATATATATAAAAGTCAAACTAAAACTTATTTATTTTATAATTAATTGTATTTTATCTTACCAGAACCCTGATATTGTATATTTCCTTTGTTTGCAAAATTTCAGATTTTCTGCCTAGAAAAACATTCAAAATGTACAACCCGGGTCATGTGCCTCTAATATCAATTAAATACCTTATCTATTCGTAGGACAGCCCCCCCCCCCCGCAAGTAAATCAAGAAAGGTTTTTTTTTTAGATTATCATTGGCTAAAAAAGTACATTTTCTCATTTTAAATTATAAATCAAATAATTTCTATACCGCCTAGTTTACAAAAATAATATTAATTTTAACTAATTTATTAAATATTATTTAGTTTTCGCAATTCGTAAGTTATTACAAGTTATAGATGAATTGTATATTAGCTTTTATAAATATTAATACAGTTACTTTTTAATTCTATATATATCTAAAGTTACAGTATTACTGCACTTTATAAGATTATTTACATAAAATATTTTATTTGACTTACGGCATTAATTATTGGGTAGTAGTGAAGTAACTATGTACAAATTATCTATTATTAATTAATACTTTATTAATCTATTTTCTAACTCATGGGTTAGATCTTATATATATATATATAGAGAGAGCAATATTACAAATAGAATAAGCAATTTAAACAATATGCAGTGACCAAATATGCTTTGATATGATGGAAGCAGGGGAAGTAAGAAGAGAAACTTTTAAATCTTGTTATTGTTGATTTTAAAATCTAAGAGGTTTTGCTGTGATCTCCCTCAAGATTTTAAGGCAGGCGAAAACATAAACAATTTAATTATCTAAGATCTTTATGGAACTCCATCATTGATAGTAAATATAAGAAATCATTTTATAACTTTTTATAGATTCTAAAATTAGTAAAATAAAGTTAAGCCAGTAAATGTTGAATAATTAATCAGTGAATTAATAATCCCAAACAAAGCCCCATGCTATAATTTTATACTAATTCTAGTCGGGGTTACATTTTCTAATTTGACTTAATGGATTTCGAATTCATTATTTTACTTCCACTACTTCTTACTCTTTACTTTCTCATACTTACTAGTCATCCATTTGGTTTCCTGCTCTTTGTTTTATTTTACATTTGACATCTTTGAACATCCAAAGGTGATTGACTGTACCTATTTTGGAGATTGCATTTATGAATATAGATGCACAGCACTTGAATTCCATTTATAATTTTATTGCTTTAACATATTATTTATCTTTTAAATAAAGTGGAAATAACTGATTTAACATGCAAACGTGTAATTAATAGATGGCAAAAGATTGTGATTACAAACTAACTGCCTTTTATAAAATAATTTTATACAACTACATGGATAAATTGTAGCATGATAAATAGAATAAACTACAATCTCTTGCCATACCTGCTCACATATTTCATTAGATAGAAGATAAATAATAATTAACTAAGGTTTATTAGTGTTCATACTTATTTTTTTTTAGCATCAAAAGTTCACATTCAGTCTTTAGGTATTCATTTATTTTGGCGAAGTTCATTCTTAAAACCATAGATATAGTGGATTAAGGTTAAAATGACCATTCAGACTTTATTAGAATGATTTGGCAATGATTTCATCTTGATTTAATGGCTGGTTCTTCCTGAAGCATTGACATCAAACTTTTATTCATCTCAAATGAATCCATAGCAGACACACATTCAGGTGGATTTTTAACTTGTTGATGGCTTAAAACAGTTAGATAGGAAGAAGAGGCAAATAAAGAATTAATTGTCAAAATAATGGTTGAAATAACAATAGGACCAAGAAGAATATATACAAATATATTATTTACTGTTATAATACAGCTGGGAAATGTGCTGATTAAGATATTTGAGAGTATGTAAATAATCTTGAATGAAAAGAATAGATAATCAGGAGTGATAGCAATGCCAGTTTTAATTGATGGTGAAGATATGTCCATGGAGCAAGCCTTGAAGGCATGTCTTTTAAGGTAAGCAGCAATATCAATATGGAATCCATTGTATATTTTCATCTCAAGCAATCCAAGCACATGAGGTTGTATATTGCTTATTCATTTTTTTAATTGAAAAAAAATTAGATTCTGAGTTGATTATCAGGGGTTTTAGGCAATCAATTCTAATCATGAGTCATAATGAGTATAAACTCTAATATTTTCAAAAAGATCTAGTTACATAATTATGAATTTTTAATGATGGTTTATCATTTAGATAACAATATTTTCAGTCCAGCTGGTGAATGAATTTGTAGTTGTTGATGAGATGTAGGGATAGATTAATTATGGAGTCAGATAAGGGGCATTTAGTTGCAATGAAGGTATGATTGGTTTGTACAGAGTTCATGTCCTGCATCAACAGGTCATAACACATCTGTTTTATTGTTTTTTGAAGTTGCTGAAATTTTTGGGCATATGCAGGCTTTCTTTTTGTTTCATTAGAAGTGTGTGTGTGTGTAAAGGAGAAATAGAAATGACTGGTATAGTTGGTAAACATGAAGAAATTGTATTGAGGTTTAATTATGAATAGTATAGTCATTGTCATGTTTATGGTTATAAATAAAAGATTATTATTATTATGATAATGATGATGTTTCAACAATATACTTTATTAACCAAAAGATTTGTTAGATAGGTTTAAAAAATGTTTTACAAGGGTTTTGCCAAGGTTACAAAAGTATTTTAAGTCAATTATTTTATATAGCGCAATGATTTTTTATAAACTGTAATATTTAAACAGCATTAAACTGTTGCACATGTGCTTTGGATAGTATTCATTCATTTTATAGTTAAAATCCAAAGTGCATGTGCAACAGTTTAATGCTGTTTAAATAAAAGTATTTTAAGTATAATGATTGTTTGTTATTATGTAAATTTGATTAACATTGTTGATTACAGTTCAATTATATGCACATTGGTAATTGTACATGATTGTTGTTAATGTATTTTTTTGTATAACATAGTATTGTATTTATAACAAAAATGTTCATAACCTTTGAATTAAACTTCATTTGCCTTGTGCTTGACTGATTCACTTAGATAATCTTCTGTGGTATTTGAATTATTGCAATGAGTGTCTGACCATAGTTTTTTATGTAACTAGTTGTATTATGAAGCAGATGAAATGCCAAATGAGGTTGTTAATATTGCCTCCAATGATTGTGATTTCTTATAGACTGGACTGCTCTCTAAGGAATAACAAGGTCATTGCAAAGTGTCTGGGGGGAGTTATGTTGTTATCAAGTGCTTTTATCTGGCATAATTTATTGATAAATATGGATGGATGCCTCCTGGTGTTATTGCTTATCAAGAAGATGCAACAGGTATACCAGAAGGCAAATAAAATAAATATAACCACACATGCTGCAAAAATGTGTAACCTTTGGAAGAACTGAGTTATGTGGTGAATGGAAGTAGCAGGCTACCTGTATGCATTTAACATAATTTGCCATATGGAATTAAATGCTTGCAGTCTTGAGTAGATATTGTTGATTCTTCTTCATGGCATAACCCTTAGAATGGATGAGTATTTTTGTATGGACAATTATACCACAGAAAAAAAGATGCAGTAAGCCCATACAGGTCGAGTCTAATTAGGAAATAAAAAACCTTGGGTTGTAGTTTCCATTTTGTAAATTGGCAGAGAAAGTGATATGTATTTATTCCAAGCCTAAGGAGGGGGTAATCATTGCTAGGGTATGGATAAAGCAGGTTAAATGTTTGCCAGTAAGTGTACTTAGAATTGTGACAGAGGCTTGTTTGGTTGGTGGTACCTAGGAGTGGGAAAATAATATCTCTGAGATATAGTATTAAAGAAGGAGGTTTATCTATAAGGTTATGTTCAGTATCCTAAAATCTACTATTAAATTAATGGCCTTTTGTGCATAGAACACCTGAATATTGTGCCAACCTAGACTATTGTACAAAGTTTGTGTTTGAAGCATTTTATGGATATTGATATGGCTTTGCAGTCCCATAGTAATTTATTGCACATAGAGTTGTTGGCAGAAATGAACATTTTTGAAATTTTGATAATAAGAGTACATGGTATGTGATTTTTGACATAGCAAAAGTATTGAGCAGGTGTATCTTGGAGTAAATTGATAAATATGTCTTAGAATGTGAGTTGGTAATGTGTATATAAAAGGAGCCTTTGTAAAAGAGAAAGTCTAAGAATGATGTGGATTTCCATGGAAAATTTGAAAACATTATTTGTTTGTGAATAGAAGGCATGCATGTGTTTAGTATTAAAGGGCAGTTTGTAGTCTGCTGTGTAATCATTAAGAATGGTTTGCAATATGGGGAGTTGTTTCTAAGAAGGCAGGAAGACAGTAATGTTATCCATGTAGGCTATGCAGGAAATGTATTGCTGGGTTTGTGGAATTTGGATTCTGATTATGTAGAGTGTAAAAAGTAATGAGTTTAGGGGTGACTCTTATGAGGTTGCCGGCATGGGATTGAAGAATGGAGAAGTTCTACCATTACAAGTGATGTGTAACTTATAATTCAGAAGAAGGTGAGTAAAGTGTAACAGAGTAGATAGGATGGTGCTGTTAGTGAGCAGTTGAATAAATAATATAATTAATAAGCAAAAGCTGCTTGTATGTCAAGATAGACTGTAATAAGATTGTGTTTTTTTTAACTGATCTTAGAAATTGTCATAAATATGAGTGCTGCTTGGTTGGTGGAGAAGCCTTTTTTGGTAAACCATAAATGTGGTAATAATAGAAGGATGTGTGGTTCAATTTGGTTCTTGACTACTTTTCAAGTATTTTAATGGTTAGTGAGATGATGGAGATAAGCCAGAGATCACTCAGATCATATGTAGGCTTATATTTTTTACTGAAAGGCTTATGGCAATTGGATACAAACCTCTTACACTATACATCCTCTGGGACAGGTCATTGGTCAGATCACAAAATATACAGTGTAGTGAAATAATTAAAATAATTCAAGATAAATGCAGAAGTTCCAAGGGATCCAGGTTGACAAGAGTTTTCAATAATGGAAAGTTTGGTGTCTAATTGGCTGGATTGTAATGGCAGTGTAGTTTACAGTTGTCGAAAATAGTGTACTGATGGAGTGAATAAATGATGATTCTGAAGTTGTTTTTAAAATGCAGGTATAAAAGATGGATCATGTTATGTCTATTACACCACTTATATCAGTTCCAAATGTCATAGGAATCTTTGATGAGAATGAGTGACCCAATACCTAGCACATGTATACTCTTATCCACATGTGTTTCTGGGTTAGGCACATTTTTTATTGCAAGGTAGTCCTTCAACAGTTTGCAGACATGATGGAAAGTTTGAGTAAGCCTGATTAATTGATCATGTATTTAGTGGGTGGCCTTAATAATGGAAATTTGCTTATGCAACTCATTGTCCAATGCTAGAAAGTGCAGATGTGAGGGAACTGTTATGCTAAATTTGTATATTAAATAATAACATGTGTAAAAAAACAAAATACTTCTGAACTTGGTTTATAGCCATTTGGTGTAACATGTTTAACATGAAGTAGAATTTGGAAAACATGAAGACAGTAGTAAATGAGGGGAGAATCACAGATTGTTTTAGGCAACTAAATGAATTTTGCCTGGAGTTTAGTAAGGTTAAGTGTGACTTCTTAAGCAGAGTAGTCTGAGAATGGTGTGGATTTATAGTTAAGTTCTGGTAGGTGATGCAACATTGGAAAGTAAAAACATAGGTCAATGAGTGTGGCCTGTTGGTTGTTGTGAAAAGTGATTGAACCAGATAGCACTCATTAGTTGGAAATGTAAGAAATAAAGCCATTTATTTATAAAAATTGGGTAATCTAGATTGAAATCACCCATTAATATCATTCAATGTAGCCTAGTTATAAGAACTGAATTATTGGTTTGGATGATATATGTGATGGATTTTAGGATTGGAGGAAATATAGCAAATACTATGTTTAGTGCTAATGTATGGTGGTGAAAAAAGTAGTTAATAAGTGCACATCAATAAATAGGATTTTAAATGACTCCAATGAATAATTGAGGGTGATGAGACTAAATGATAATGAGGAAGTATCTTTGGAGCAAACATAGAAGTTATATCTATGGCGGTAGTTAGTGGGGTCAATTCAAAATATTCTGTATATTTTTATTTCAGTAGTCTGAAGGGATGATGAGGCTGTGGACATTGAGCCCTATTATGTTTAGTTTTATAAAGTATAAAGAGGAATTAATGATACTAGAGAGGTTATTTTTAAAAGTAAGAGACTATAAAATGCATTCAATTCTGATAATGTGGAGTATCAGTGGGTACAATTGTTTGTTGATCAGATGCTACAGAAAATGATTGATCAGTTTGGTTGGAAGGGGTGGTGTCATGTATGGATGGTATTGGTTCTAGTTTGGAGGGTGAGCATGGTGAGTAATAAGAATGATACAGTGAGGTGGTGGTTTGCATGTTCTTGTAAATGTAATCATTAATCTCATTGATGAGTAATAGGTAGTCTGTGTCATTAGTTTTTAATTTTTTTGTAAGTGATTTTTCTTAGTTCTTCCAGGTTTTCTCTTGTTTTCATTAGGAATTTGGTGGGGAGGAGGAAGTGACATGGATGATAGGCATGGTACAATTGTTCCATAATATTTATTAAAGTTTTATTTCTTATGATGTTTTGATTCTGTTCTGTGTTTAGATGTGAGTCCATCTCAAGAGGAGGTTGGGCATTAGTGCTATAACATGGCATTTTTGTTGAATTGGGGAGAAAAGTAGCAGAATGTTTAGATTTCTGGATGTGAAGTTGATTGCGCATACACAATGAGGATAGACTGAGGCATTTGTTTTGGTGTGAGTGTTGAATCCATTGCTATGAATTGTACATCTGGAGCAATATTATTATTTTAATGGTTATATTTTGATAAGTAGTTCTCAGCACCAAAATACATAAAAATTTAATGTTTTTAATATTTTCTTCTTGTATGAAGTGGTATTGTATTACATTTAATTTATTGCAATTGAATGTCAAAATTATCATAGTAATTTTAGCATTGTATTTTGGAGAAATTTAAAATTTTTAAAATTAAAAAAAAAAAAATTAAAGTGTTGGTAATTTTTTTAGATACAGATCCTATGTATACAATTACTATGATTAATAACAATTCGCTTTAAACTTTCATTATAATAAATATATTAATATTTAAAAAAAAACAAAACAAAACAATTATAGCCAATTGTTTTTTAGTACATTTGAAAGCTCGAATATAGAATACAAATCATAAATTAAAAAAAAAAAAACGAATTGGAAGAATGTTTTTGAAATATGTATATATATAATTCTGGGTTTGCTTTTCAATTTTCTATTATATTTAATATATATAAAATACGCTAACATGCACAAGCACCCAAAGCTAAAAACAAATAAAGAAAAGTATATATTATTTTATTTTAATATATAAATATATATATATATATATATATTTAATCAAATGGCTAAGCGCTTTCAAGGGTCAAAGCCCTCATATTCATAGCCGTTTTGTAAAAATATAAGAAATTGATTAGGAGCGATGTAAATTTATGCAAATGAAATGATTACGCATTCCATTTCTTATCCAAAAAAATGGAATGCGATGGAATGCGTAATCATTTCATTTGCATAAATTTATATCGCTCCTAATCAATTTATTATATTTTTACAAAACGGCTATGAATATGAGGGCTTTGACCCTTGAAAGCGCTTAGCCATTTGATTATATATATATTAAAATAAAATAATGTATACTTTTCTTTATTTGTTTTTAGCTTTGTGTGCTTGTGCGTGTTAGCGCATTTTATATATTTTTATTTAGAACAATTAGCCAGAAAGTGTAAACTGTTTGCTTATATTTAATATAATAATTGTAGTTAACTACTGCGTTACCTGCATTACTGTTTACATGTATATTAATTATATAGATATAATGTGAAAAGAAAGTAAAAGATTGCTAAAATTTAAAATAAATTTAGCATGCCGTGTTAACTTTAAGGTCAATTTAGGTGTATTATTAAAGATTATTCACCTGAAAAATAATTAAACAATTTTATTGCAGGAAGTCTTAAAAATTAATTTTGTTAATTAATAAAAATGATTTATTATTTGTAGTTTTTCTTTTAATAATTTAAAGTATATGTTTATGATATTTTAAAATGAGTTCTTATTACATATACATTCAGTGGTGATTTTTACGTACGCGACTGCTCAAAAAAGTACGACAAACCAACTTGAATAAATTATAACTGAAAATGAATAAAAGTTTTTTTTTTTTTTTTAGAAATCAATACACACAAGCATAATTAAATATGTATTGCACTAGACTCAGCCCGATTAACCAAATGTAATTAATGGTTTCTCTAATATTTTTTTCCTTACAAAGTAGTATAATTATAAATGTATATATATCAAAACAAAATACTGTAATATAGTTTTAGACATATATACAACAAATTTTTTTATTTAATCTTCTTATTTTATTAATAGTTTGTTGGAATGAATTTACCTACGTTTTTTTTTTTTTTTGAATTTAGGTTATAATTGTATTATTAATATGTCTACCCTCTTCCTCCATGATTAATCCATCTCCATTTTAGTTTAATTTTTGAAATGTAATATTTTATAAATTGTTATTTTTATTCAATTATTCCTTTTATTCAAGGCAATATAACTTTATATTATTCCACATTATTTAAAAGAAAGAGAGGGGGGCATTCTCCGTACATATTAATTTTTATATGAACAGAACATTTGCTAAAAATGTTTTTTTTTTTTTTTAAATATTAAATGACCTAAATTTTTTATTTATTTTTCTAACTACAACATTAATTTCATATTCAAAAATCTTACATTATTCAAACAAAATTTCAAAGGCGATATTGCATTAAATCAACAAATAATTTATACTGTTTTATTGCGTTGGAGATATTTTGGTAATATACCTGTTTTGACGTATTAGTCAGATCAATTTACATCAGGTAATAATTGTTCAACATTGCCGATTATGTTGTAATGTCATCCAAAAATCCTGCCATGACAAATCCATGTCACATATATACACGTTACCAATTTTCACATATATACTTATAACCAAACTGTAAAATGTGCTGATCTGTGAATTTTTACTTATGATTTTATGCTATCCTGTTGTTGTTTTTTGAGCTGTGAATTTTTACTAATAATTTTATCAGTGTTGTTTTTTCAATTGTGAAATTTTTACTTGTGATTTTTAACAAAATCAATATTAAAATTTAGGAACTACCTGCTACAGGAGGTGACACAGTCAATTTTTATCAGAAATATGAACCCCTGCCATAAAAATATGCAATAATGGCTATGATATAAAGGTTTACATTCATTTTTTCCATAAGCAATGGAATTGTTACTCAACAGGTTACTCAAAGAAAGCGACCATTCATAAGGTTTAAATAATAAAATGTTGAATATTTATACTACCAGCTAGTACAATGCCAACTTGCAGAAGGGTAAAAATAATACATTTAATTGTAATCTTTTTTTAATTTTTTCATTTAAATTTTAAAATTTAAAACATCTACTTTTTAATTTTTATTTATATTTTAGTTACATATCATAAATGCCTTGAAAATAACCATATAAAATATTCAAAATATTGACAAATTATGTAACATTTACAATTCTGAAGTCAATGAAATAAAACAAGTTTTGAAAAAAAAAATGTGGATTAAGAAAAATTATGTATTGTAACATATTCTATTTTTCACTGATAATTACTCTGTTAATTATTTTTATTATTATATATACTTTTCATTTGTGTGAATAGTAAATTGATTATCTTGCACTATTTGTTTATGAATCAATTATTAAATCATAATTTTAATATTTTACATTTTTTTTCACTTTTACTCTCTATCTATGAATTAATATCTATTTTATTAATGCTATTGTTATATCTAAACATAAGAATAAACAAAATATTAAAGATTACATTAACATAGTAGCATCTACAATGTAGAGATTCAATCACAATATTATTCTCATATTTTAAGAAATTTATAATTTATGTTTAGTAATTTTCTACATGTTAACAGTAGGGGCATAAGAAACTTGAGCAATATGAAAAAGATAAGCTCTAGATTATGAAATTTTTAATCCAGTCATCCATCAAATTATTAATGAATAATATATATATATATATATATATATATTATATATATGTTACTATTACTATATATATATATATATATATATATAGTAACAGGATGGAGTGGAGGAGGTGAACCTGGGGTGATGGGAATCATCATCAACCCCAGTTCAATACAGAATCAATAATTTACAAAAGTATATATAAGTATAAAATATTTTATAATAGCATGAGATTAGAGAATCTCTGAAAGATCAGTCAGCTACTCCTTAGAGTAACTAAAAACATGATTATACATCAACCAGCATTATAAAGTAAAAGTGTAAATAATACTCAAAATAAACCATTCATCAACATGAATGTTCCACAATAAAATATAATAAAATCAGTACAATAAATCAACAGTCAATCTCGTGACTGGATTGGAAATGGATCTTCTGTAGACCAGGCTAACTATTGAGCCTTTGCCAGCTTGGGCAATTACTTAAGCATAACTTGGATGCACCAGCTTAGTGCTTATCCATTAGAATACACAATAATCAGAAATCGAAACAATAATGCTGGAGCATTTAAAACATACTGATCATCATCAATGCTCTGATAACTTAGTACTATGGATGTACTGGCCATCTATAAACTTAACTCATAAAAGGCTAAACTAAAATAAATATAGTGCATGGGCTTTAAAGAATATAATCTTATGCACCAACCAGGAATATTGATCATTGCTGGATGCCCCAAAAGCACTAATATATACATTTCCATTTATATATTCATCCTGTGCTCGAATCTAGATCAGAGAACATAAGCTCTATTACTGTATGTGACCAAGAGATGATGCAATACAATTTTTAACAGTTGAATACAAGTTTATTAATAACAAAAAATAAATGATATTAAGTTCTTAGAATATGACTCTATAATATTTGATTAACATACAACACACACATATATGCACACAGCCTGTACATTTTACAATTACAGGAATATATTGCAATTAACATTTAGTAATCATTAAAAAATGATTAAATTTTACATGTTATACTTGACAAGCATTGGTATTTGCAATACATTTGACAGATATATGCACACATATATAGATATATGCAAACATACATGCATGTGCATGAAATTTCTGAACATATTAAACTTGTTCTACAATAATATATAAAAATAATAAATGGTTTTTAACTTATATTTGTAATAAGACCATATCTATACTAGGTTTACTAAAGCACATGTAGAATTGCACACATTATTAACATAAAAATCCTAATTTTGTCAAAACAATAAAAAAACAATACTTTTATAATTAATAATTTTATTTTGAATATACATAAAATTTACATATAAACATGTGTATCAATATTTAAAAAAATATCTTTATCAAATTCTATTACAGCTTTCTTTTATTCTTTAATAAAAAAAGTATAGTCAATTTTCCAGAGGTTAGAAAACTTTTTATTAGGTTACCTCTTAATTAATTATAAATGTCTTTAAATTTAAAAACATGGATTTAAAATGTCTATAAAATGAATTATTGAAAAACAACTCACTTTTGTAGATCTGTGCACCTTTGCATACAGACACAGCAGCATATGTATAGCTACTTCTTTATTTAGCTGGTGTTTCTCTTGGGCAAGCTGTTTTAGTCAATCCAGGCAATTGTCATCTTCAGGTAAACGTATATAATTCAGGCATGGTTGGATTTTTTCTTCTGTAGTCAGTTCCACTTATACTTGGATTTTGTAAGGTCAGCAAGCTGTTGTTTCCAGAACTCTTTTAATGCTATGAATTACAAAGAATCTTGACCATTTTCCTCCAAGTGAATTCAAACTCCATCCTTGAACTAAATAGCAGCTACTTTCTTGCATTCTTATATTCTCATAGCAGTTCTCTAATATTCTACTAGCCATATCTGCAGCTAGCTTTACTGTTGCCATTCTTTGCTACAGTTTACAATTCTTCATAAAATATTTTGGCTAATTTTATGGCTAGCTCTTCTGCTAACTACTTTCCAAAAATATTAAAGCCAAACTTTGCAGTTGGCCTAGTTGGCCACTGCTTAAGATATTAAAACTACACTCTTCAGTCTTTTTATAAAACCATCTGAGGTGATAACAACACCTTGATTGAAAACAGAGTTTTATTTTTATCTCTCTAATCCCTTTTGACAACAAGCTTGAAATTTTTTGTCAAAGTGTGAAATGCATGTTTTCACTTAGGGGATTTCTAATAGATAGAAATTT
This sequence comes from Epiperipatus broadwayi, assembly GCA_028023455.1. Classification (NCBI taxonomy): domain Eukaryota; kingdom Metazoa; phylum Onychophora; class Udeonychophora; order Euonychophora; family Peripatidae; genus Epiperipatus; species Epiperipatus broadwayi. The sequence goes on along the minus strand of JAQFVV010000025.1, from coordinate 6,732,219 downwards.
TGTTTAATTAATTCAAAAATTTCAAAAATACGTTATTTGTTTTTTAAATTTCAAAATCGAAATAATAATAATAATACAATATTTATATTTATTCAGATATCTTAAAGGTTTAATTTATAACACAATTTTTATTTTAAATCAGTGTTATTATTTATTTTTGTATTTTATTTCAGTAAATGTAGAAAATATCTACAAATTTTTTTGTCTGTGTTTATTTTTCCTTTTCCTTTATATATATATATATACACACACACTATATTATTATGTCTGTACTATGTAATGCAACTGGTTACAATATATATATATATAATACAAATAAAATGTTAATTAATCAATAAATATTGTAATAATAATAAAAACTATGAAATATAACAGTGATTAAGTTTATACACAGTTTTAAATCCACAGAAGTACTTTTGTTTAATTACTTAACTCTCTTCAATTGCCATTTAAATTAAAAAAAAAACATAATGGAAGCAAACATTTAAAACTAAAATCACAAGATTTCTGAATTTTAATGTTAGTAGCTTATCTATTGATTATATTCATTTTATTTCCAATTATAATAATTGCCTCCTTAATTTTTCTTTTGTTATGGTTTTTCTCTTCATGAAGAATTTTAACATTTTTAAGATCAAACTTAAATTTATATTTATATGGCCTTTCCAAGAAAACTGAAGCCAATATTATAAATTTGCTTGTAGAGGAGTTTAATAATTTGAATGACTTAAAATGAACTATTGAAGAAAAAACCAGGACAAAAATATTAAGTATTTGGATTTATTGATTTATTACAAGAGATAGTAATATATAAATTTATAAATTTGTAATCAAACCTTTGCAAAAATGGGGATATATAAATAGTAAATCAAAAGTACCAATTATGCATGAGATAGCAAGTTTTAGATCTTTTTTTTTTTTTACAGCATTACCAAAGTAATAAATTAAAAATTTTTTAAAATATTTGCAAGGGATTGCTTGAAGTTGGTTAAAAGATTGAACAGATTAATAATATTTTATGTCAATTTAAAAAAAATATAATGATCTAAAAAAGCTGAAGATTGATAATAAAGAATGGATATTTATTCTATATATTTCAAATTCTCGAGTGAAATTTGTTAAAGAAAAGTGAAAAAATCTAAATCAAATCACAGTCAAGTAGAAATATATATATATAAAAACGAGAATTTAATAATTTTATTTAAATGAATGTATATAATGTACAGATGGCAAACTAATTATATAATTATTTAATGTTTACAATCTAAAAAACATGATTCCTTTAATATAAAAGAATAAAAAAAAGATGTTAATTAGTTAAAGTTAAAAGTTGTTTTTAATTTTGGAATGGAAATGATTTTCTATAATGGTGTAATAACAAACAGGCCCCTTGTGAATAAAGTCAGATAAGAGATCAATTTTGAGTTCCTGCTCTAAAGCAAGCTGGCCAATAATGATGGAAATAAACACATGGTCCACAGATAAAATCATCATCACCAATAAGATCAGCACAAAGCCAGGCAAGATCAATCCTGTAATTTGATGATAAGGAATTCAAAATGATATAAACAAGAAGTAAAGAAAACATTGGCTAAGTGAAGTTTTGTTCTTTGATATTACTCTTGCTCATTATGTAATTTAAACATATTTACATGTATTTCAGATCTCAAAAATGAAAGGGTCATGTAATAAATTAGTTTCCCATATTTGCACCAGCTTAGGCAACCCCCAGAGTTATGATTCCTGAATAGTTGCAAACAACAGGCTGGTGGTCCAGAAAACAATACTGATACTAAATGGACATTGATTGGTGCAACACATTGTGGACCACTAAGAGAATCTTCACATAAACCTATAGCCATGGGCTGCTTACTGACATCTATTATCCAGCACAGTAAATTTATTGACTTTTTACCTCTGAGTTTAAGATCAAGAAACTTTATAATTTTTTTCTCAGTTGCTTGATAACTCAACTGAAATATTATGTGAATTTTTTTGAAGGCAGAATGAATATGTGGGTGAATGACTTTTTAATAGATATTTACAATCATGAAAGACAAAATTAAGTCATAGCCCTTATTCCCAGAATGCTGTAAGGTTACTAGGCAAGGCAGTGGTTGGTGGCCAAAGGAGAAGATGCCAAGAATCTCCTGATTATGAACTGCCATTTAATGATGATCTTTCATTTAGATACTTCAACTGCTGATCACTTTCCAGTGAAGGAAGACTGCAAAAATTGGAAGAAGAATTGTTTAATATTGAATGGTAAATTATTAGATTTTGTAAAGTTAAAAAAAAACGTGAAGAGACAATTGATTTAAAAAGTGAACACATTCCATATTACAAAAATACAAACATTGGAAGTAGAAATAGAATAGGATTCGTTATAAATAAAAAGTGGAAGAATGACTTTGTGAACATTTATGGAGTATTAAGCAGAGTGGCAAGATGAATTATTCAACTTAATGGAAGATACCAAATACAGATAATTCAGGTTTATGGCTAAAAAAGTTTGTATTATAATAAAAAAGTAGAGGATTTTTATATGGATGTACAAAAGGCTTTTGATCAGAGACCAAACCACATTTTAAAATTGTCATTGGAGATGTTAATTCTAGAATTAGTAAAAAAATTGGGAGATAAAAATGCTGTAGAGAAATTTGGTTATGGAGATAGAAATGAGAAAGGTAATGGATTTGTGAAGTTTGCAAAGAAAAACTTTATATTAGGATTTTTTTTTTTTAAAAAAGCTAAATAAAATTGAACATGGAAGCATCCAAATGAAGTTACAAAAAAATTGGATTATATTTTCACTAACAGAAAATATGTATTTCAAGATTGTAATATTACTAAATTCAGCACAATAAATGACTATTGATTAATGAGATGTAAGGTATGTGTTATTGAAAACTAAAGAAACCGAAATTATTAAGAAAAATAATATTTACAATTGATATTCCTAATCTTTAGAAACATTCCAATGAATTTAAATTAGTATTTGCAGATCGTTTTCAAATATTAACAGATTTTAAAAATGTTTCAGATTTGAAAGAAGTCAATAGGAAGAAAACAGACATTTTAAAAAACTGCAGCAAAGATAGCTGTTATATAAAAAAAAAAACAGCAATTGTCCAATAAAATTTCTACTGAGATAACACACTTTTTTTAAAAAAAGAAGGAATATGAAAATTATATAAAAATAATGCATTAAAAAAGGATTGAATATCTCAAATTTTATAAAATGGTACAAAAAAATAAGGTATAAAAAAGTATAATTGTGAATTAGTAAGGAAATCTAAAAAAAAAAGTTTTAAGAGAATAAAATAATGTCTTGGTATTGGTAGAAAGCTTATTTCTGCAATAAAAAAACATGGAACTATTATTAAAAAGAGAAATGATATCATGAAATATGTAGAAGATTTCTGTTAATTATATAGCAATAAAGAACAAGTAAAAGTATTTTCTACAACTATTATATCTTCTGAATTGCTGAGGATTTTAAATAAAGTAGTGAGAATATTTTACAAAATTTTTACCAAGACAATTATAACTCATCTACAGTAAAATTGTATTTTAACCAGCTGAGTTTTAAAGTGATTTTACCAATGAATATGAGTTGTCATTATATTTTGGGTTTGTGGATTATAAAAAGGCATTTAATTATATAAACATTTCTTTAATGATGAAAGCATTCTATTATCAAGGTATGGAATGAGGATAATGTCATATTCTGAAGAATATTTATAAAAATGTGTCAACAACAATTAGTTTACATAATGATACTAGGAAGATTAACATTGAAAAGGATATATGACAGGATGACTCCATATTTCCAAAAAAATTTTACTGCAATTTTGCAAGAAGTATTTTGTAGATTGAAATGGAAAACTAAGGGAGTAAAAGTAAATTGAGATAATTTAAGTCATTTAGATTTTTTTTCTCATGTGTCATAACATCAGCTAGGAAGCGAACCCACTAACCCAGGACAACTGATTGTAAAGCAGCTGTCACTGACCTCTCGACCCCCAATGCCTGACAATTCATTTAGATTTTGCTGCTGATATATTTGTTTTCTCAAATAATACTTTAGAGCTTCAGGAAATGTAGCAAGTGTTATTAGATGAAAATAAGAAAGTGGGGCTGAAGATAAATGTTAAAAAATACTAAAGTAATGTTTAATAAATTTTTTTCAAAAGAAGAAAATAAAGATAAAAAATGATGAGTTAAAAAAAGTTAACAGTTATCAATATATTAGTCAGATTATTATTATGGATGAAAACATAATGGATGAAATTGATCATAGAGTTAAACATGATTAGAGTGTTTTAAGTAGAAATAACTGCATTCAAAAGAGATGGTTTTTAATAAATGTGCTTTACCAGTTCTTACTTATGAATTTGAGACTTAGAAGCTTAACAGAGGAGCAATACAGAGATTTCAGACTACTCAACAAATTATGAAGAGATGTATATTAGGAGTAACAAGAAGATATTGAAAATAAAATATATCGATGAGAGAATAAATAGTATTACTGACATCATTGAAAGAATCCAGAGATTGCAGTTTTTAAAATATTTTGCAACAATATATTACTATAGAAATAGTTTTTTTGAAATCTTATTTATAATAACAAAATTTAATCTATTCAAGTCCAACTCCACTCTCTTTTTATTTGAAAGACCCTAGTGACAACTTCATCCATATTGACAATAATTTAGTTTTACAATTAAATCATTATTCTATATCATATGCTAATAATTTTTATTTATTACAAATGTAAGCTTTCAAATGACAGAGATGCAAAAAATTAATATGGAAACTTTACAAAATAGAAACATAAAGTACAAAACAAAATTATTAACTATAAAAATGGTACTTTCATTATTGAGTTTATTCTTGTCTATTCTTAAAAATTGTCAAATAAAATATTTTTATTTGAATTCTATATTTAAAATAAAAATTTAATTGAGAGATCATAAAAGAATGGAAATTCGTTTTAAAATTAGATTTATTATCATTAAAATTTTACAAGAAATTTCCTTACAGATATTTACGAAAGCCATTTGTATTAGTCTAAAAGAATAGCTTCTAGTTTGGGTATAACTATATTTTGATAAATTGTTTTTTTTTAAAAACAAATATTTAAAAATAAAATTGAATTGTAGTCATATAGCTTTTGGTTTAAAATAAATATTTTATAAGTATATTGCATAAATAATCTTAAATATATAAATAAATAACTGAAAATTATAATTTTTCATTTCAAAATATTAATACAAAATACACATTCAGGATTGCCTTCTTGCCAAATAATCTACCAATTAGGCATAGTTAGCTTGTATTTAAGATCCAAACAAGGCATTGTCAATTTGTTTCACATTTACATTTATAGAGTTCTGTATGATACTGATATGAGATTGTTTTAACTAATAATTTTAATAACATTTTCTAAACAAAAAGAAAGTGAACTTGCTTTTGTATTGAAAACAAGTAAAAGTTACAGTAGTACCATTGTAATACCCCCAAATTTCTTAAAGTAAATGATTTTGTAATGTTAAAAATATGCTTATATAATTATGATTTATATTTATCTGACTAGACAAGTATATCAATTACCTTTCAAATCATGAATAGGCGTTTTGCTTTTATCCTACAGTATACTCATTCTATATACCACATACTCTTTTACTAGTTGCAGTTATAAAGTCACAGTCACGCCATTGTGAAACGCAATGAAAAATAACTATTATAGCTATTGATTAATTGTTGATATATCTCTAAAATATGAAGATCTATATTAGTTTCAGGAACAAATAATATATTAGATTTAAGCTTTAGTTATTCAACAATGGCATTTAAACATGATATCCTTATAATTTACTACTCCAAGCTTTACACTGATGTTGCAAGTTTACATCATCCCACCAATGGGATTAATAAATAATTTTTACATAAATAATTAGCTTTCATATTTTGAATGGATATATTTTTTAATTAATTCTATACATCGCAAAAGCTTTAATATTTGCACAATCTAACCGTAAATATTTCCACTTTAGTCTCTAAGATGATTATTGTTCCAAATTTATGCACTTATCTTACTACTCATCATCAAACAAACTATTCTTTAAAGATTCAAACATTTCAAGGTAGATGGTTGTAAAATAAAATAAAAAACTACATATTTCTAAACATTTGCCAATCAGTCTCCAATTTAAAATAAATTTCTTATCTTTAAAAATCACAGTAATACTTAAAACAAAATCAAATAATGTAAATTTTAAAAGACATCTACATTAATGTAACGAACTGTGTTTAAATAGTTATTTCCAATTTCAAAATCTAAACAAAGGCGAAGGTGCACAACTTCCACATCTAGAATATAAAGAATTAAAACATACGCCCTCTTTTTTGCTCCTTTTACGTTTTTTTGAATATTACAAATATCCAGTGATTTTAGATGGAATTAATGTCTAATGCTATAGTCAGATAAATACTGCAGATAAGTACGACTGATTCTTTATAAGCTGAGCTATTGCCGCATCAAAAAACCAAATAAAGGGGTTTGACATTCAAATTTGAAAAAAATAAATTTAAATTATCATTTTTATTTTTAGTATTTGCTAGAAGTTTTAAATGAAAATGGAAGCTTATTTTCTTTTAATGATTTTTTTTCTTAGTTGTATAATTGCAGTGCAATAAGGGGTGCTTTTTTGGATTAAATTTATTCTCTTGGCACTGCAGATATCTTTTTGCCAGTTTTACCACTGCAGATATCTTTTTGCCAGTTTTACAATCATTTGATAATAAAAAATGTCAAGCGTTGTTAGCCAAGAGGTCAGCGCAGCCACCTTTCAAGCAAGCAGTTGGTTGCATAAGGTTCTTGTGGGTTCGTCTTCCAGCCAATGATATGATATATGGAAAAAAAAAACTGAAACTAAAATAATATTGATTTATTAATGCTAAAAAAAATCTGAAGTGATGTGTATCATGTAGAGAATCCTTACTGGTAGATTCTCAGTTCTCAGGCCACAAGGGTACTTGCAAGAGCAAATCCAAGTGTTCTTTTTAATCCAGTTAAAAAATGTATATTTTCTGTAGTTTATTTCAGTCAAATTTTATTTGAAAACGTTTGTTTTTAAAACTACAATCAAGAGAAATGTAATTACAGTAAAACAAATATTATAATTGGCTGAAAAAAGAACACCTTCCCAAATGCTGTAGCAATTATTTTTTTTTATCATTTTTTAAACACTATAAATAAAATTTTAAAATAACATTTAATTATTTTATAATGTCTTAACAAGAATTCATTCAGGTTATTGGCAAATATAAAAGAACATTTTTTTTTTTATATTCACAAATTTGAATTATTATTTTTAAAAATGATTTTGCATAATAAACTTATATTACTAAGAAGTAAATTAAAATATGTGAAAATATAATAAAAAATAAAGATTAATTTATTAAAAATAAAAAGTTAAAAATTTAATACAAAGCAGAAGAAGACACCAAAAAGTCCTTAGTGAACAATAGGAAAATTTTAAAACATAATGTTATATTATTAGTATACAAAAGGGTGTGCATGTCACATGGATAAAAATGAGTGAAAACTCAAATTGCTAAAAAATACTTCTAAGATAATTAAGAAATCTGATAAGCAAATATTATAGTGAAAATTTTTTGTCTATTATAATCAATTTCATGCAATTTTATAATATTTGATCAGATGGGAAAATGCAATAAGATTAAATTGTAAGATGACATAAATATATGTATATTATTAAATATAGATTTTTTGATTTCTATATACATATTTATCATGATTGTAGAAGACAAGATGACTAAATATTCTGAAGTCTTTAGCAAGATACTCAATGTGTTAAAATATAGCTACTACAAAGTCACTAATTTGAAGTGTTTGGAGGCATTATGATTGATTGTGATGCTATCCCTTTGGTTTTTCTACACTATTTTGTTGTTATTTATAATGTCATTTTTCTTGTTCACATTTTAAAGCATAGAAATCACAACTAAAATTATTAGTTTAAAAAAATTCTAAAGGTGTCAGTATTAAACAGTCTAATAATATAATAGGACAAATTAAAAAAAAATAAAACTTCAGTATGGATATTTTTTAGTGAAATAAAAAGCAGTTAATGGAAGAACACAACAAATTGTTAACTTTTGTTAAAACAGGCAAAACTCACTATATGCATGCCACACACAGCAAGCTAGAGTAATGAATGGATGACAGAAACTAGTCTGGGGATATTGGATGAGTAGGCACTAGATGGAGATTTTATGCACAAGCCTTCTGGCATTCATTGATTACTCTAGCTTGCTGTGTGTGGCATAGGTATAGTGAGTTTTGCCTGTTTTAACAACAGTTATACACACACATAAGAGATGGTGGTCATGTGATGTTTATTGGCTTAAATTGTTAACTTCTAGTTTATTTTCACTTTCTCATCCATTGTATTGTACTTTTAGACCATGATTTTCCAAAGTGGTCAATATTGACACCTTGGGGTCAATTTCACATTTCTATGGGTTGACAGTTTGGATAAAAATTTTGGGGATTGATGACAGTATGTTTTTTTTTTCAAAATATCTATGATTCTAATATGTAGCTAACTGAGAAATAAAATAATAAAAAAACACTTTTTTGATAAATACACATTCCATACCAAACTTGTGAATAAAAAGATAAAATGCATCTTTAAAAAAGTCACAAGTCAAAATGCATGAAAATACATGTAGCACAAACATATCTGTGCATTGTCTTATTGAACTATCAAAGCAAGTGTGGACATAAAACCATTGACTGTCTGCACTTGTGGTGGGATGAGATGATGTTCAATATTAATACAATCTTTCAGTGTTGTATGGTCATGCTTTTATAAAACATAAATTATTTCATTTGATGTGACATGTACTTATTTATGATTTGAACTTTGAATATAATATATTTAATGAGAAAAAATACTACAAAAAATAAAATCAGGACAAATATTATTTATTTGAATTTGAACAAAAGTCCTCTGTTTCAAGTAAGTATATACTTTATTGTTTTTTATCACAGGAATTGTTGAAATTGTTTGTTAATAAAAGTTTTTATTATCTTATGATAATAATGTGACTGAACCAAAAAGGAAATGCAGACAGTACAGCTTGGACTATTTGAAACTAGGATTTATCCTGTCATTATCAAAAAACATTTACCAATGTGTTATATACAAAAAAGAATAGTCTTTTGATAGCCAGGCATGGCTGCTTTATGGCATTGTTTATGTGTAAGAGCACATAAAAATGTTGCTTACACAGCCATACTTACAGCTAATATAACACTTCTGTTGTATTACCATTTTAGGCTGTTTAATGGTATTTTACAGTAATATTATGGCCTGTTTTGTACTTCATGATATTTTATGCAAATCCACACAATTCACAGTTGGCTATTGTATCATGTTATGGTGTTTGTATTTAAAGTGGGCATAATTTTTTAAGTGTCAAATACATAGTATTTTAATTTCTACTTAAATCACACAGTCTGAATTACTATGAATTGTCACACCATTACCATGCTTTCCTACACAACTTGAAATGTTAAAAAGATTGATAAAGGATAGGTCTGAACATGATTTGGCAGATGTAATGTGGAAAGTCACATTTTCATGAGTAAATGTATGAGAGAAATAAAGTGGCTAAAGAAAACAATCATCTTTTTAAATTGTGCCAGTTTCCAGCCACAGATGCTGATCTGTGGCCTTTTGTACAGAGTAATAATTTCCTCCCACATGACAAGTGATGCAACTGTGACAAAAACATAAAACTATACATGTATAACACATGCCAATTTCAATATTAGTGATGTTCATGTACTCGAAGATGTTTGATTCGAAACAAAACTTGGTTGCAAGGCTCCATAATAATGTTTTTGAAAGCAGTACATCTGTTATTATGGTAAAAAATAGAAAAAAAAATTGTTTTCCAGAAATTAATAAATTAAAATGCAACAAAAGTTATTTTTGGCTTAGAAGAAGAATAAGCAAAAATAACTAAAACACCCCCCACCCACAAAAAAAAAGAGAACAAGATTTTATTAAAAAAAGTATTTTTTTAAAAAAGGTATGATTGTTTTTAAATTTTGTTTTGAAAAACCAGTAAAAAAAAAAAGTATAATTAAAAAAAAAAGTTAATACAAATACTCAAAATTAAAATTTTTTTTCGTTAAAAAAATAACAAAAAAAAATTAAAGACATATTATAAGAATAAAGGTCTTGAAAATAAAAAAGGTGTGATTGTTTTTATTTTTTGTTTTCAAAAAGCAAAAAAAAGGAGAAAACGATTTTATTAAAAAAAGAAATTACAAAATAACAAAAAAAAAAAAAAGATTTGTTTTTATTTTTGTTTGGGTTTATTAATAAAATAAAAGTCTTCACCTGGTAATGTTACATTTTATTGTTTTTTCACAAAACAATGCTATCAAGAAATCGTACCTGGCTATCAAATAACTACCCAAAACATCTTTAGTAACGATGTTATGAAACCATCAAAATTAACAGATCACTTGAATGGAATTCACTTTGATAAAAAAAAAAAGAACTGTTAACTTTCATTCACTTAAAGATAAAATTCTGAAGAAAATTATGGTGGACACTATGCTTGTTTCATCATTGAAGCAAAATGATGATGAATTAAGGGCATCTTACAACATCCCTACTCATCGCTAAGTCTGGTGAATCACAACCATAATGAAGAAACTGATTCTAATGGCCATCATGAGGTATTAAACAATATACTCCAGAAAATCTGCACAAGGTGTTAAGAAAAAAAGTTTCTCTGAGGAATAACACAGATCAAAGATGTACTGATGAATGAGTCACAATGTGGAAAACTGTTTGTGTAATCATTTGCAAAAAACGTTTCCCCTTCCAATTGTATAGGTCACATTAACTAGTAATAAAGCTTTGTTGGACATGAATAGCTGCTTTTTACTAGAATTTTAGAAACTGACACCAGAGGCAAAATGTTTTTTTAATTTAATGGAGCTAAAAAGCCATTCCATTGACAAATATAATATCTCTTGCAACAAATGAAGCACAAGCTATAGTTGGTCATTATTGCAGTTTCATAAGTTACCTGAAATAACATATATCTGAAATGCTTCAGTTCACTATATAATCCATGGGCAACATTTAGTAGTCAAGAACTTTAGCAACAAATTGCATCAATCACTTCAGTTTGTTATAACAGCTGTGAACAAAATTTGAAGTAATATTTTGAACACTAGACTGTTCACTTGATTATGTGAGAAAAGTGACCAAGGTTTCTATTGATTGCTTCTCCATACCAAAGTCCACTGGCTTTCAAAAGGTTTATGTTTGGTAAGATTTTTTTGCACTTTTTCAATCTGCTTTGGAGTTTTGAAAGAAGAGGATTTCAATTTGAAAAAAAAATTTACTTAAGAGTAAAATAGATATTGTTTATTTAACCAACTTATTTGGCAAATTTAATAATGTTAACTTACAATTGCAAGGAGACAATTTGAACCTCATCAAAGCAAAATCAGTTATATCAACTTTTGTTGCCAGATTAATGTGTTTTAAGCAACATATTACAAAATCTGAGCTTTTCCAATTCTCTTAGTTATTTAAGATAGGTACAATCCAAAAAGAAACATCTTACTTTGGAGGCTCTTTACTTATATTGGAAATACTATATTGGATAATAAACCCATACACTACTAGTGCAAAGCCAAATATAATTTTGCAAAATGAGCTGATAACCATTAGCACGAATAGGGAATTTAAGGCACAATTCAAATAGGATTATCAAAGGTTTTGGAAGAAACAACATAATTCACTTCTGTACCCACCTCTATGGACTGTTATACAAAAGTATTTGCTGGCATTTCCATCATAGTATCTAATAGAGAGAGGCTTCAGTGTAGTTTTAAACCTGCTTCAGAACTGACATTAATTGCATATCACTGAATGTGGAGATTTGAGAATGCAACTCACTAATTTAAAATTGGATATAAATAAACTGTTGACAGATCACCAGGTGCATCCATCTCATTAAATTCAGTTTTCCAAAGTAATTTATTTGATATTCTTATTTTTTTAAAATTCTAATTAAAATCTTTCATTGTTGTAATTATGTTGATGTTTAATTCTGTCTGAATATGTTGATGTTTTCATTTCATTTTTATGTTTAATAAAGTGATTTCAATATTTGTACTTACTTTGAATTGACATATTTATTTTATAAATATCAAAAATTAAAAAAAAATCTGCTCATGCTTTTTTGCATTAATTTTCATTAGTGCAGATTTTAATATTAAATGTTGCACAAAATAATGCCATATTCCATAGTCCTTTTATATTTTTTAATTATTAATTACAAATGATTAAAATGAGAAGTTTGATATCTAGTGAAATATTCAATATCGAGTACTATACAAATTTATTAATTTGAATAAGTAAAGTAAATGACTAGGGAGTCCATGATTTTAAAAGTTTTTGATAAAGGAGTTTGCAGCTAAAAAAAGTTTGGGGAAAGACTTGTTTTAGACAGTTAAAAGATGCATTTTGGTACAAGTATCAATGATGGTACAGGTCACTGGATGGCACTGTTGCTAGTCAAGAACATTGAAACATAACTTTACCTGGTCGTGACATATTAAATATCATGTTTTTATTTTAATTTTTTTTATTAAATAAAATAAATAGTAAAGAATGCTTTGTTTTTTTTTTTTATTAAATAAATAAAATAAATAGTAAAGAACACATTCTTTGTTCTTACGTTTTTTTAGACATATTATTAAAGAACTGATTGAATATTGTGTTTTTATCTGAATTTGTTTTTTATTAAATAAATACAATAAATAGTAAAGAATGTCTTTTTTCTTACCTTTTTTTGACATATTATTAAACAACAGATCAAATACTGTGTTTTTAAATAAATATTAAAGAACTTTTTTTTTCTTATCTTTTTTTAAACATATTATTAAACAAGTGATATATTTTAAAAACTGTATTTTAAGCAATTTATTATAGTTTCCTTTTTTCTTTTAATCGCATTGGTTTTTTTTTTCTTTGGAGAAAATAGAAACGTCTTTTTCATTAACTATTTTTTTGACTTATTTTTTAAAAAGTATATAGTAAACAATTTACTATAGTTTTACTTTCTTTCTAAGTTAGTAAACTTAACATTAAAAATCAAACAACTATTAATACCGTCCACGGCAGTATGCATCATTTTTTAGTTCTCTCGAAGATTTCACGGATAACGTCTTTATCAAATATATCATGCTTACAAACCATGTTTGTCTAATTTTACACCCTTCAAAACAATCTTAAAAAAATACACTCTTTGATAAATTTTTCTACATAATACTATGTAATTCGAATATAAATAAAAATTGATTTAATAATATTAAAAAGTTGTGTTGAATTCAAATGTATACATCCTCAAATTAAATGGTACACAAGGCTTAATAGCGATCTATTTGGAAAGTAAGAAGGGGTGCTTGAACCAAGTATAAATTGTGATAAATTAACAGAACACACTACAGGTTTTTACAACCTGCCTTTAATTGTTTTTGAGGAGAAACACCACCATCCAGTCACCTGTACATTGTTGATACTTGTACTTGCAGTTTTTTCTAGTGATTCTGTTTAAAACTTCATATATACATACATTTTCAACTAAAATCATGGCAGCGACTAATATGACCATGAAAAAAATCAAGAAAAACTCTGAGAGTGGAAATAGAAATGGATATCTTATGTTGACTGAAAAGAGAAGAAAATCATGACATCAGTTCTTCCATGAGTTTGTCCACATTTACCATCACCACTCTTATTAAAAACAAAGCAAAATAGAACAATATGCTCAAACCATTATAGGTGCATCCGAACTTATCAAAATCATGTAATCATGCCATCAAAAAAAATCCAATATGTATGTTAACCATTTATTCTAAATATTTTCTTCATAAATCCTCAGCCATCAATATTTGGTGCACTTCTCCAAAAAATCCAAGATCATCAAAGGATTTAAAAGACAACAATGGATTTTAGAATAAGCAATTGGTGACTCAGAAATCTGGATAATCATGATTGATGAATGAACCACTGGAAAAATAACTTTAAGTGTAGTTTTTTTACATCAATTTTAGTTGCATTATCATACATACAATATATGTTAAGTACATAGTTGTATAATACACATAGTACAGGTTAAGTTCTTTGCTCACAGCTTGTAATATAATTTTTATCTGAAATAACCAGCCAAATTTTTACTATAGGAATACATTATCACTACTTGTTCTTCATATGTAATTCTTACTTAATGATGGATTTTGGAAAACCAATTGTTCTTACTAAGTGAAATAAAGATGTATTTAATAAAGTAATTTTACAATCAAGATAAACTAGAATTTCATATATATTTTTTTTAAAAATGGAACTTTTACAATCAAAATAAATTAAGATTTGGTTTTTTATTTCACTTTTAAATGATCACTAAAATACTTTTTAGTCTAATCTTATTTTACTATATGTATATATTATGATAGTAACCAAAGTGGTCAAATAGTATAAAATGATTAACTTAATTTTTTTAATAATAAGTTCAGTTTGCAATATATATATATATATATATATATATATATATATATATATATATATATATATATATATAACTTATACAATACAAAAATGGGCAATTTATAAAATTAAATCTTGTTTAGTCTACTAAATTAGGTAATACTAGATTATTTAGTGTAGAAATAAATGTAAATAATTAGATATTTGTGTTATAATAATTTTATTTGAACTTTTTCTACATGTAAATGTATTATAAATATGGCTGATTTTAGCATATTGAAAACAACAAGAAACCATCTCTAAGCAACTACTCTCAAATTTTGCACACAAATTGCAGGTGAGTAATGTAGAGTTCAAGTACATGTCATTTTTCAATCACATGTCATACCCTATAAAAGCAAGCATCCAGGAAATTCAATGATCTTTTGCTTATAAGATTTCTCCTATAAACTGTATAATTTTAAATATTAAACTTGCTATTGTGGCAACTTGAAGCCAAAATGTCTGGCTGAAAAAAAAAATTTGACATTTGCTTTTGGAAGTAGATGTCAAACTTATGATCACCATTAAATATGATTGAAGGATAGAAATTATTTTTTTACTTATTAAAGTCAATGCAATTTTTTTTCAGATAAATTTTAATCCAGAAATTATTTGAAAAGTATATCCAAATAATCCGTGGATTCAGCTTCCTATGATTAGTAAATGGGATTTTTACTGTTGTTCTCCAGTTCTAGATAAATAGTCAATGTAACACACCTATGAAAATTTAGATTTAACCTAATAGATGTATTATTGCTAATTTTCTAAAAAACTTAATCTATAAGCGTTTGAAAAATGGACTAGCATCCCTCACTTTTTAAAAGAACAAACAAAAGGAAATTTAAGCGCCTTTGGAATATACGACTCATTTATCTCCTTAATGGATTTAAAAAAATTGGGATCAACAACTTTGTTATTACATTTAAACTAAAACACAGTGTCATAAATGGATCAATATTAATAACAGTATTTTATTTCATCTGTCAATACAATTTTGAAAACTAAAAATAAAAAATTCGTCTTATATTATAATATGGAAATTTAAAGTATAAGATCGAGATTATATTTGTAAAAATGAATTTTATTAAGGAAACCTACAGAAATGTGCACATCAAGAACGTAAAGTAAATTATTCATAAACGTTCGTGGACAATGATGGTTGCATAGTTTATTTTCTTTAATATGTTTTCTCTTACCATATACTATAACACAATAAATAAGGTATTTGTTAACATGTTTTCTCTTATGTAATAATTTTAATTACATGCAGTAGGATTGATCGATGTTGTTGCCAGTAATAAGAGCAAGTAGTATGATTTCATTATTTAAAATTTTTATTTATTTATTTTTTTATTATTATTATTATTATTATTATTATTATTATTATTATTATTATTATTATTATTATTATTATTATTATTATTATTATTATTATTATTATTATTATTATTATTATTATTATTATTATTATTATTATTATTATTATTATTATTATTATTATTATTATTATTAAATAATAGCATTCTTAATTATCTTGAGTATGAGATGCTCATGTCTTATGTACCTTATATTTTGTTTTCTTATGTTCTATGGTCATCCTCATCATCATTAATCATTGTCAATCGACTACAGGATGAAGGGCTCTTCAAGTTCAAACCATCTTCTCCTATCTTTAGCTTCTCTTCTCCACATTACCCCTGCACACTTTCTTATTTCATCCATCCATCTCACGTGTGGTCTCTTTCTAGGTCTTTTACAATCTCTTGGAATCCAATTTAAGATTTCAATTATCCATCTATTATTATCTCTTCTAGCAATATGTTCATCCCAACTTCACTCCAGTCTTTTAATTTTTTCAATGAGGCCAATAAACTGTTTGTTCTCTTACCCATATATTGAATTTTTGATCTCTTCTTGTTACTCCCAACATGCATCTCTCCATACTTCTTTGAGTAGTCTGAAGTCTCTGTAGTGCTCTTCTATTAAGTGTCCAAGTCTCATATCCATATGTAAGAACTGGTAAAACACATTTATTAAAACCTTTCTTTTCAAACACATAGGCACATTTTCTTTTAGTATCAAGTTATTTCTACCAAAAGCACTCCAACCAAGTTTGATTCTATAATTAATTTCATCCATTATGTTTTATCTGTATTAATAATCTGTCCAAGATATTTGTAGCTGTTGACTTCTTCTAACTCATCATAATCAATCTTTATTTTCATATTTTGAGAAAATTCATTGAACATTACTTTAGTTTTTTAAGATTTATCTTCAGTCCTATTTTCCTACTTTAATCTGATAACTCCTGAAACATTTCCTGTAGCTGTAAAGCATTATTTGCAAAAACAACTACATCATATGCAAAATCTAAATGACTTAAATAATCTCCATTTACTTTCACTCCTTTAGATTCCCATTTTAATCCACAAAATACTTTTTGCAGCACTTCTGTAAAAAGTTTTGGAGATATAGAGTCACCCTGTCTTACCTCCTTCTTAATATTGTCTTTCCCAGTATCATTATGTAATCTACTTATGCTATTGCATAATTATAAATATTCTTTAAAGTTTGACAATATTCTGGATCTATACCTTGATGATCCAATGCTTTATTCACTGTAGAATCAAATGCCTTTTCATAATCTACAAATCCAAAGCATAATGACAACTCATATTCATTTGTTTTTTCTGTAACTTCTCTCAACACCTGGATATGATCTGTTGTACTAAACCCACTTTTAAATCCAGTTTGTTCTCTTGGTTGGTGGAAATCCAATGTTCTCTGTACATGAGTAATTATCTTGGTAAAAATTTTGTATAAAACTGATAAAAGGCTGATAGATCTTTAATTTCTAATATTTTCTTTATCACCTTTTTTAAATATTAATTTTAATACTGCATTCTTGCAATCATCTGGTACATCTTTATCATTTAGATATTTGGTATATAGCTGTACTAATTTTTTTTATTTCTTCACCTGCTTCTTTTAATATATCAATTATAATTCCATCATTACCTAGAGCCTTTCCTTTCTTTATAAATTTAATTGCATGTCTCACTTCTTCATTTAAAATTCTGAGCAATTTGGAAGATATAATAGATATAGAAGCCATTTTTTCTTTATTACTATATATTCTTGATAGAAATTGTCTACCCATTTCATGATGTTATCTCTCTTTTCAGTAATAGTTTCATCTTTTTCCTTATTGTAGATATAAATTTCCTACCAATACCAAAATGTTGTTTTACATTCTTGAGACTCTTATTCTCTTCTACAGCTTTCCTTGCTAGTTCACAGTTATATTTTCTTATATCATTTTCAACTCTTTTCCATACCATTTTACAGACTTCAAGGTATTCAATCCTTTTTAATGTATCATTTTTGTATATTTTCATATTCCTTCTTTTCTTCATAAATTCTGTAATTTCAGTAGAAATTTTATTGGTCAATTGCTGCTTTTTTTTATGACCTATCTTTGTTGCAGTTTTTAAAAATGTATCAGTTATTTTCGTAGTAATTTTATTCAAATATGAATCAAGTTTAAAATCTACTAATAGTTGAAACCGATTTGTAAGCTCTAATTTAAATTTATTAGAATGTTTCTGAAGATTAGAAATATCAACTATAAATATTGTTTTCCTTAATAATTTTTGTCTCTCTAGTTTTGCATTAACATGTATATGTCCTATAGTATCACAGTATAAATGTGTTTATTGCAAACAAATAAATAATGTTATAGTTTAAAATGTTCTTATAGTAATAATATTAATTATAAAACAATAATCAGTTCTCCATGACTATTGGTCCAGTTAAATGTTTTGTTTAAGATTTTAATGCTGCATAAATAAGCAATGATGATATTATACTTGTTTTCCTAAATGAGTGAACAAAATAACAATACCATTTAAATAGTGTGTCATAATAAGAATATATTTGGATGTATATGTTGTAGAGAAATCTCTAAGGTTCTTTATATTGTCAAGATAATAAGGATATTTTAAAATCCTATTTAGAGGCAAGTTTCTTTATTAATTGTGTACATGTATAGCATCGCTTAAATTACCCATTATTATGTGTACCTGCAATCTATTCCTTTGATAAGTTTCATAAGTCCATGTATAATGCAGAAAATGTTATATTAAAATATTAATATAGTTATTTTATAATTCTTTAATCCATATTTGTGCATTCTATATTGTTTTAGAAAATTATTTAATTGTTTTAAATAAGGACTTTGTGTTTTATATTTTATCATCATCATTTTAAGTCATTAACAAGTTCATATCAAAATAATTTAATCATCTAATTTTCAGTTTAATTTAAATAAGTTTATTAAGTGAATATTGTTTATGTTAAACCTTTCATGATATCTCATTCACATTCCTGTGACACCTTTGTTTATATGCTAAGAAATATGCACTGGATGTAATCACAAAATACTCCTTTATATTACACATATGCATAAGAGTTGGTGTGATATTGAAGCCTTGAGAAATAATATATAGATTATAGGATTGCTTTGTTGACTGTGATATTATTACCACAATCAATATTATAAATGCTGGATAAATCCTGAAATTTATTATGAATATGAATTTTCACAAGCAATAGTATAATAACAGATACAATTCATGTGAGTTATTGCTTGTTGATTATTATTATCATTGTTATTATTTTTTAAAAGGTTAAACTAAGATTTTTGTAATCACCAATTGGTTGGTGATCATGTTTAAGGCAGTTGGACTGTTACAATGATATAGAAGAGTTAGAGCTGCCAAGGTGAAATGGAAAACCCTGTAGAATAATCACACTCATCAATGAGCATTGAATAAGTATAAAAACAATAAAATATAACTATAAAATGAACATGAGAGAAGCATTGAATAAATATTAATCATTCTGATTAAATATAATATTACAAGAAATTATACTAATAATCTGCACTATCAATAATCAATAATCAAACTTGCAAGTGGATCTAAAAGAAGTTCTTTTTAAACAGGCTAATTATCTAGCCATTGCTAATGTTAGGGTAAGACATACAATTATTATTTAGATACACATACTTAAGTGCTAAATTATCTATCATAATATAAAAAAATTCTGGAATACTGTTACATGCTGATCCTCATATATGCTTTAGCCACATGGAAGCATTAGTATTTAGGCATCATATAACAATTTCTAATAAAAATGAAGTTAATGGACTTTAAATGTGATACCCTTTGTGCCATTCAGGGTTATCAGCTGGATGTCCAAGCACAAACATAACCTCTACATCCATACAACTAACCATGATTTTATTCTAAAGCTAGCTCAACATCACAAGACCTATAGACTTATTACGATCTAGAAAAAGACAAATTTAACAGATTATTCTATTTTACTTTAAATAATTTTACTTGGATAATTTAAAAATCCCCCAAACACTAAGCTGTAATAAAATCTAATTACATGCATTGATACATAGAAGAAATCGCTGAAGGAATAAAAACAATAACACAAGAATATTTTAAACATGTATTTAATAAACTAACTGGTTAATAATTTTTTTAAAAATTAAAAAAATGACATGATAATATGGTAATTCAAATTTATATATTTTATCAAACTATAATTGAATATAGCAAAAATGATTAATTAATTGACTTTTATTTCTTAAATTAACTAATACCTACATTCATTAAGTAATTTTTTTGTCAATAATTAAAGTTGGAAAACAACTTTTAACAGTAGGAGATAAGGACATTTTAAAACAGCTAATATCTTTCAATAATTTTGGAGAAAAAACCAAATGAATGAAAAAACATATTTTTAAAAAAAATGTTAATTTAATAAAAGTATTTATTATTATCTATTATTAATTATAGAAATAATTTATCTGTAAATGTAGACATAATTTATACATTAAATTACATTTACCATGTTTTTTTTATCTTTTGAGTTTTTCTTTGATAGTAGTAATTTGCATTTTTATGTAGATTTCCTTATTGAAGGCCTTTCCATTTCAAGATAATGTATATAGTTAATTTATCCATTCTTTCCATGAAATATTTTTAGGTTTCACAGGCCAAATTTATCCATTTTTCTAATATATTTCTAGGATTTTTATACACATAAATAGACATTCAAACTCTTGGATAGAGACAAGGCTTGTTGCAGATTACTCCAGGGGTATTCATTCCTTTTACATTTTCTAGTGAAGGTTACATGGAGATAGATGTTGTTTAGCTTTTGATAGACTTATCACATATTTGTCTTCATTTTATAAAACATGCATTTATTTAATAACTGAGATAAGAATCACTGCAAACTAATCTCCCTAATATTTGAGCTAATAGACTAAAACTTACTTCTTCTTATAAAGCACTGAGGTTTACTAATTTACCCACTACCTCATAGTAGTTTTTGGAAAATACTGTTTTCAGTCAATCACAATTTTGTTTTCTACATGACCAAATTAAATACTGACCAATTTAGTCTATTTTCATAAAAAACATTCAGTATTTCCCTCCTTTTTAAATTAAAAATTTTAATTATAGGTATTGAAATTCCTCTTCAGTTAGGTTTTTTCTTATACCAAAAATATGATAATCTCTTAATTATCCTTGATTTGGAAAACATTGCTTACTATTCTGGAGAGCGATAAAGAGAAAAAAAGAAACTGTAATTAATTAAAACAAAGGTTTACTGAAAATGTTAAAATATTTTTTTACAAACTTTATTTATCTCTCTAAACAGTTAAAATTACTGAAGAGAGAGAGGCAAAGGAAATTGTTTATTTTATCTTATGTTTCTTTCTCTTTACAACCATTTACCACATTAAAATAATATTCACATTATTATATAAAAATGTTTGAGAACTGTATTATTAATTTTGCTTATGTACAAGCTTGTAATTTTGGGATTGTCAGAAGTGGCCATTGTCTATAATATTACAAATATATAATACTCTTTAATAGATATCATTGAAAATTTACTGAACTAATATCAGTATATTTAAAAGTGAACCCATGAATACTTATATAGTAAAGAAGCAAAGGCACTACCTATAATATTTGATTTCTAACATGTACAAAATTTGAAGATAATTCATTTAGTAAAGATATTAAATAAAACAAACTTAAATAAAAGTATTTAAAATATTTATTAGTTGATAATGATTTTAAAAATAATTGAAAATATTTCTGAATTTAAATAATTTATGTTTCATGGTATAATGCTGATCAATGTTATATTTTTTTTAATGTGACACTATCTCAACAAATCAAACACATTGCTGAACCTTTGCTATTCAACACAACAAAATATTCCTCTTCCCAGTTGTCTTGAAACATTCTATTTTTATCTGATAATTTTTTGTTTGTTGCATGAAGACATCATTATGATGTTTAAATTATAGTTTGATATAAAATACTATATGTCTATGTGTATATTAATTCACATATAAAACTAAAATGTTTCACTTTGCTTTCAAAAACATGGACTATTGATTGAATTAAAGTTTCAAACTTCTGATTGGTCAATTATACAATCTGCAGTATATATATTTGTCTTTTTAATATTATATTTGTTTTAGTTTAGTATCTAAAATATAAATTTATAATTTGTCTGATTACAGAAAGGTTTATAAAAATAAATTTCTATTTATAATTGATGATAATAAACTAACACTGTGAAATTATAATAAGTGCTTACCATCCAATTACAAATTCCAAAAGTAATTCATTGAATTCCTTATCAATATGTTTTAATATAAAAGTAATTTTTTTGACTAAAATCTGAGAAACAAACAAGTGGGGTAAAAAAAAAGCTTAGTAAATTATATTTTGTTTTCAAAGTCAAAATGTAGAAATACAACTGTAAAAGTCATAGATTGGCATTCCTTTGTGAAGGAAAAAAATCAATCAATCAGAAGCTTGAAAAGACGGATTTACGTCATTATTATACCATTAAATTTAAATGCTTAAATGATTTTTTCCTTGCAAAAAAATACTGAAGGTGCTAAAATCAGTGAAATAATGCTAAAGATAGTGGGTTTGAGAGTGAGTACAAGTCATATATGAAGATACTTGGGTATTTCTGGTAGAGACTTGGCAGGTTCTTCAGATCTGTGAAATTAAAAAAAACAACCCATAACATTATTAGTGCGTCAGTAAAAAATATCAATCGCATATGGTTATTCATTAATTAAGAAAAGTGTTGTCACATCTGTTGACCATCAGTCTATTGCTGGGCCACACATAAAAGCTTGGCAGGCTGCAGATTGAGTATTGCTCTTCTATTGCAATATAAAAACAATATACATCAATTTCCATATATCAGTAACGGTTGTATCTAAGAATTCAGTCGGTTCCCCAAAATTATTAAATAAAAAATATAAACATCAAAATTAATGAAAAGTATTTTTAATTTTGTTTACATTATACATATAATACACACACAGATCTATACATGTTTTCACATGTACTTACATTATATATATATATTAACTATAAAAATAATAAATAGAACGATAGTTACAGTCATTTTTTTTTTTTTGATATTACTATAGTTTTTAATTAATGGACATTTTATTTGTATATATATACACGAATGGATGTTAAAATGATATTAAAAGTGATTCTTTATTATTTGTGAATTTTAGTATTTTTGTTGTAGCTTACTTGGAATCACATGTTATAAATAAAAAACTTTTGTACTAACAAGTAAATCCGCATTTTAATACCATAAAAATATTCTTTCATAGAGGCATAATGTATTTTATTTTTTAAAATTAGCCATTTTTGCTGGATATATTTCTGAAATAAATATTATTCTGAGAAGTAAAACACTATAATGTTTTTTTAAACACTGATTTTTTAGTCAAAGTACATTTTTACTATTAATAGTATCTTTTTATATTCAATAATCAAAATTTTGGATTGATTACCATTGTTTATAAAATCAGTATTTAAAACACTTGTAATCCCCATATTATTTCATTAAATTCCAACCCCTTGCTTCAAATAACGTTTTAAAAAATTAAGTATTTTTTATAGTTAAAAAATGACATAAATTTTAAAAAAACTTAAAAAAAAAACAATTTATTTAGATATATTAACATTTATCGATATTAGAAAAACATTTAGAGTCTCTATTTAAAAACTTTTAACAAATATATACAAGTTCAACAAAATTTCATGTTTGCCAGAAGAATAACAAATATTCATCGTCAAATTAGTATTTTTATACTTTACAAATGAGATATCATCCAGTATCCACCATTTATTTATAAATAAATAAGTAACAACTTTATTTTAGATTAATTAAGCTATAACCGCATCGTCTGTGACATAGATTGCTGCTTTTACTCTTAGAAAGCATTGATAAGCATTTTTGAAGACATCCCCCATTCTCCGCGTTTAAAAATAGAATAAACATGGCAATAAGAAAAATGATGACAAATATCTGAAAAGAAAACAATCATGAGTATAATATACATATATTAACATATATAAAATATAATAAATAAATAAAAAACAGCAAAGTTTATTACTCAAATTTGTAAAAAGTTTCAAAAGTAAAATTTGAAAATTTTGCATTTCAGATTTCTAAGTGATAAGTATAATTCTATTATTTAAAATGTTTATAAACATAGTTTAATTCTCTTATATATATATAATTTCCGGTACGCCAAGTCAATGGAAAATAATCATTTTCATTAACTAATATGGATCTATATAGGGATTAATAGTGTATAAAGTTTTCAAGCAAAGACAAAATTTTTTACCTGCCAGATATAAACTCAGTCACATTTATATATGACTTAGTCTAACTGTCAAGGGAGAGTCAATTTCTTATTCAATTTTATGCCCATGTAAATGTAGGATTTTAAATTAAATAAATGTAACATAATTAAATATAACATTTTTCTAACATTATATTTTCTTTCCAGCTTTTATCAATCAACCAAATATTCCTAATAAATCTTTCAGCTCCTCTGTATTTATTAGATTACCAAGTCAATACAAAATAATGAATGATTTGCAACTAGAAAGTCTTCAAATAAGGGTAAAATTCTAATTATTAAGGAGCTGAAAGTTATATTAACATTTAGTATTCATGAGTCAAAATTAGAAATTACATACAATGTTGAAAAACACTGTATTTAAGCATGTTACAAATATTTGGTTTAAAAATTCTTTGCTTACATGGTATTAAAAATGAATAAAAAAAATTACACTAAGCAATAATATTTTATTTCTACAAATGCAGACGGTATTGAAATAAACTGAGAGAGTGCAAACCCCTCAAGCATTTAGCCAATCAGATCGCAATACTGGGACAGAGAATTTAACAAGAAAAGAGCAGTTCCACTCTCTTCTTTACTTGTCTGTCTATATATCCAAGCCAGTCCAAAGTACCTAGATCTGCCAGCATAAATCTTAAATATCTTCACACTTAACTCACTGAGTTCTAATTATAAACATACAGCGTGAAATCTTTCGATTTACTACGCAGTAGTTTTTAGATGTTATAACTTGCAGCAATATATGTAAATAATATTTTATTTCTACAAATGCAGACGGTATTGAAATAAACTGAGAGAGTGCAAACCTCTCAAGCATTTAGCCAATCAGATCGCAATACTGGGACAGCAAATTTAACAAGAAAAGAGTGGTTCCACTCTCTTCTTTACTTGTCTGTCTATATATCCCAGCCAGTCCAAAGTACCTAGATCTGCCAGCGTGAATCTTAAATATCTTCACACTTAACTCACTGAGTTCTAATTATAAACATACAGCATGAAATCTTTCGATTTGTAAATGAGATTATGTTTACATTAGTGTTGTAATAGATTACATTGTCTTGGCAATCTAGTAAGCACAGAGGTCTAAAAAGTTTATTGACAATGTTAGTCTATTGGTCAAAACATCAAATTGCATATTGGAAAATGCTATATTTAATTATGTTACATAAATACCCCCCCCCATATATATATATATATATATATATATATATATATATATATATATATATATATATATATATATCATCAACCATTATCAATCCACTGCAGGATGAAGGTCTCTCCAAGTTTTAATCCATCTTCTCTGATCTTTAGCTTCTCTTCTCCACAACACCCCTGCACATTTTCTTATTTCATCATCCATCTCACATGTGGTCTCTTTCTGAGTCTTTTACAATCTCTTGGAATCCAGTTTAAAATTTCAATTGTCCATCTACTATCATCTCTTCTAGTAATATGTCCAGCCCAACTCCATTTCAATCTTTTAATGTTTTCAATAAGGTCAGTAACACCTGTTTGTTGTCTTACCCATACATTGCGTTTTCGATCTCTTCTTGTTACTCTCAACATACATCTCTCCATACTCCTTTGAGTGGTCTGAAGTCTCAGTATTGTTCTTCTATTAAGTGTCCAGGTCTCAGATCCATAAGTAAGAACTGGTAAAACACATTTGTTAAAAACCATCCTTTTCAAACACATATGCATATTTCCTTATAGTATCAAGTTATTTCTACCAAAAGCACTCCAACCAAGTTTAATTCTAAGATTAATTTCCTCCATTATGTTTCCATCTGTATTAATAATCTGACCAAGATATTTGTAACTGTTAACTTCTTCTAATTCTTCATAATCAATATTTATTTTCATATTTTGAGCAAATCGATTAAACATTACTTTAGTCTTTTTAACATTTATCTTTAGTCCTACTTTTCTACTTTCATCTGCTAACTCCTGCAACATTTCCTGCAGCTCTAAAGCATTATTTGAAAAAACAACTACATCATCTGTGAAATCTAAATGACTTAAATACTCTCCATTTACTTTCACTCCTTTAGTTTCCCATTTTAATCCACAAAATACTTCTTGCAGCACTGCTGTAAAGAGTTTTGGAGATATGGAGTCACCTTGTCTTACACCTTTCTCAATGTTGATTTTTCCAGTATCATTATGTAATCTAATTGTTGCTGTTGCATTTTTATAAATATTCTTTAAAATATGACAATATCCTGGATCTATACCTTGATGATCCAATACTTTAATCACTGAAGAAATGTGTATAGAATCGAATGCCTTTTCATAATCTATAAATCCAAAACATAATGACAACTCATATTCATTTGTCCTTTCTATGACTTCTCTCAATACCTGGATATGATCTATTGTACTAAAACCACTTTTAAATCCAGCTTGTTCTCTTGGTTGGTGGAAATCCAAAGTTCTCTGTAGACGAGTTGTAATTATCTTGGTAAAAATTTTATATAAAACTGATAAAAGGCTAATAGGTCTGTAATTTCTAATATCTTCTTTATCACCTTTTTTAAATATTAATATTATTACTGCATTCTTTCAATCTTCCGGTACATCTTTATCATTTAGACATTTGGTATATAACTTTGCTAAAATTGTTTCTATTTCTTCACCTGCTTCATTTCCTGGAGCCTTTCCTTTCTTCATACACTTAATTGCATGTCTCACTTCTTCATTTAAAATTCTGGGCAATTCGGAAGATGTAATAGATATAGGAGGTACTTGTTCTTTATTATTATATAATTCTTGATAAAAATCTTCTACCAATTTCATGATGTCATCTCTCTTTTTAGTAATAATTCCATCTTTTTTTCTTATTGCAGATATAAATTTCCTACCAATACCAAAATGTTGTTTAACATTTTTGAGACTTTTATTTTCTTCTACAGCTTACCTTGCTATTTCACAGTTATACTTTCTTATATCATTTTCAACTCTTTTCCGTACCATTTTACAAAATTCGAGATATTCAACTCTTTTTAATACATCATTTTTGTATATCTTCATATTCCTTCTTTTCTTCATAAATTCTCTAGTCTCAGAAGAAATTTTATTAGTCAATTGCTGCTTTTTTCTACCAGCTATGTTTGTTGCAGTTTTTAAAAGTGTATCAGTTATTTTCATATTAATTTCATTCAAATCTGAATCATGTTCAAAATCTCCTAACACTTGCAACCTATTTGTAAGTTCTAATTTAAATAAATTAGAATGTTTCTGAAGATTAGGAATATCAACTGTAAATATTGTTTTTCTTAATAATTTTTGTCTTTCTAGTTTTACATTAACATGTAACTTACACCTTACTAATCGATGATCACTTCCTGTGTTAAATTTATTAAGAAC